>CAKNYM010052727.1:419993-492359 GCA_932195095.1 Andricus curvator | reverse complement strand
TATATATATATATATATATATATATATATATATATATATATATATACATATATATTATTCAACGCTATGATAATGTACAATCTCTGTAAATAGGAACATGAATATTCCTGAAATTTTACTTTTCCTAATTTTTATTTTACCGAAATTCATTTGGCCGAAAACAATGAACCCTAGTGAAGCATCTGGATTCCATAACGTCCTTAGCGCTCGGACTCGCCCTCCCAGTACCCCGTCAGTTACCGAAACGCGGAAAAATTTCCGAAAATGACCAACTTGAGAAACTCACTGCGCAACAAATATGGCAATGTGCGGCTCAGCAATACGCACAACTTTTATTCAGGAAATTTTTTTATCGATTTGATAGTTTTTTTACTAAAAATTAAAAACCGGAAATTTTTATTCTACTGAAATCAATGACTTTTTAAACTAAACTCGCGAAAACTCGACTTCTGCTCGACGAAATGATCTCTTTTTTTTCCCCCAAATAGGAAAGCCTCTGCTGATGCCCACTTAAGTTTTACAAATAGATTTTCTTCTGATATTTGCAACATAAAAATTATTGCAAACCATTACTGTCAGGAATCGTTTACTCAGTTGTTCCTTGATATTTTAGGAAAACTTCAACAAAATTTGAGCCAAATCTTTTTGTTTGCTTAAAAGATACGAGCGACTTTTTATTACTGCGCGCAAACTCGACTCGAGTCAACCGGCGCCCTTGTACCGACCACAGTGGTCTAGAATAGGAATTTACTGTTCATAATCATCCACAGGTCGTATTTCTTAACCAATTTTAACATTCTTTTTTTAGAAACGCTCAGCATTAAATTTCTAAGAGAATTTTGGTATGCGATTTTTCACTTTTTGTCACAGTGCAACAATATATATACAAATAAAGTGACAAAATTGGCCATTTCAGTTTTGTGAATTTTTATCTCAAGAAAAAGCATTATTTCTCAACTGCTCCAACTTTAAAAGTCTTGTGCTTTGATTTTCTTCAAATTCTGAAAATATGTTCAGCTACCCAACAGTACTTAATCGACAAATTTATAGACCACGGGTACCACCCTTCTCCAAGTGATAAGGGGTAACATTTTCAACCCCAACGCCTGCACGGGTATTTTCAAAAGACTGTAACTTCCATTCTATTTTCGCGTTTTGCATTTTTTATGAAGGTTTTCGAAAGGTTATTTTACCCTCTTTTATTATATTTTATTAACGAAAAAAATGAAAAAATTTTAAAGCATTTTTGAAACAATTGAATTGTTTATTTAACTTTTTTCGCAATTTACGGTATTTTTTTTCCTAAATAGTTTGAAAATAAAGCTGGACTTTTTGGCTTCAAGAAAGATATCCAGTAAAAAACTGGTCCCGTGAATAGTTTCCGAGATGTAGGCCCCGATGTGAAGGCAGTCCTAATGCTCGTGCTCAGACGCAATACTTTAGTATTCCACAGACTAAGTACTTTGCAAGTCTACCATTCTTTCAACGCGTTCAAGTTCATTCAGAATGACATGCAGTCAGCTAATAAACAATTTAAGATTGTTTTCCGGCGGGTCAGAGGAAGTTTAAACTATTTTTTGTTTAAACAAATAAAAAGTGCAAACTACTCTTTTCAGAAGTGATGTTAATTTTTCTCAGTATGAATGATTCCTTATCATTATTGTTCGCCAGTTTACGATAATTGTTGATTGTTCATACACAGTCGTCCAAAAATTTCATTTTGCGAACAAATTTTTATTTGAATATGTGCATAGAACCTCTTACAACGTTTAGACTTGGCCTTGATTTTGTAAATTTAAGTACATTTCGACTACTAACTTGTTTTCCAATTTTTCAACGTATCACAAAAAAAAACTGGGGTTTCTATTAGAACCAATTTTTGGTTCCAAAGGAGCTAGAACAAAAAGGAACCTCTCTTGTTGAAAAGAAACCCAAAATGATAAATGGTTTCTAAATGAACCCAAAGTATGGATTCAAATGGTTCTAATAGAGCCTTCTTGTCACTTCTGCCTTGACTCACTTAAAAGATTTCAAAAGCTAATGATGCACATTTTGCTTATAATTCGAATATAATAATATTGCACTGGGAAAAATTTAATGAAGAAATTAAAATCATAGACATTAAAAATTCTTGCAAGGAAGATATCGCAGATCAAATGTGACAGTTTTTAAGGTTATGTTGAAAATCCGATGTTTTCCACTGCGCATGCACAAGAAGCGCGAGGCGATTTAAAATTATATAATACACACTTGCAATATTAGGGTAATATTCAATTTTTTCAAGAAGCTAGGTATTTCTATAATTCAATTTAATTTGTTTGAAAGAAGAATAAAAAACGTTTGTTAATATTTATCTGTATGACTATTTATATTATTTCTTGACTTCAAAAAGGCCCGCGCTTTTCGACACATGCGCAAGTTGAAAACGTCGGCACCCGCCGATGTCCATCTATCGGAAATGAACGAACTATAAAGGAACCCTTAATAAGAGTTCCTTTAGAGCCTAAGTTCTAAATGATCCCAAGTTTTACTTGAGCCGCAACATCACTGATCCCTCAGTTTTTTCTGTGATTCTGAAGCCAAAACTCTGAAGAAATCATTTTTATTCTTTGTTTTGTTGTTCTGGCTACTAGTTATTTCTGATTTAAACCTTAACGTTTTCTATAATTTGTTGAAGAGTTTCTAGACCTGCTGTGTGATTATGACCTTTACAACCACTATATTCTATCGGAACCAATAGAAAGTCTAGATCATCGCTGATTTCTTTTTCTACACTATTGTCATCAACTTCACCGCCATCAACAACTTCTTCCACTTCAACAGATTCTTCTACAATGCTGGATTCATTTGGAGGCACTTGTCAACTCAATTTAATAAATTCTTTACTACAAAGCTGGAAAATTTTAGCGTTGTTCGGCAACTGAGGAAATTTTAACCTTTGACTTACCGACAAACGTCTCAAGTCTGGCGTTTTCCTTGCCAAAAGGATAAGCACAAAAATTACCCCAAGGTATTTTCATTGACATTATCCATCATGAATTTTATTTGTAATCTTTTATTCTAAAGTGTATATATTCAAACAAAATAAAGTGCAAAAGAACGAGAGACCGTAATTTACAACAGCAATACCGAAATACCTTGCAGAGAATTATATAAGACTCAGAGAAATGTCCTCTTGTGTCGAAAGAATGCGTGTTGACACACATGAAATTTCCTCTTATATAATTGAAGGTTGAGAAGATTTTGATTTGTCTCATAAAGAATCTTTTTGCAGTAAACATTACCCATCTGCGGCAAACTTCATCTAATCTTGCAGCCAAATAAGTCTCATTGTATTGGGATCTGAAATCATGACGTCACAGCGTCACGTGATAGGCAATATGGAGGCAACAACGGGGTCACTTTACCTCTATTGCATGTGATGCGAAGGGTTTTTTATTTATTTTGCAATTATTTCGAAGAACTGGGAGTCAGTATCTGCAAAAATTTTTAGAGTAGACATTTTAAGAAAGGACAACAAATTGTGCACGTTAGACATATTATAAATTTAGAACAAATATCAATTTTAAGTTGATGGAATCGTCATCCAGTGTATTGTTTTCGTGAAAAATGTTTTTTTTTATTATTATTTAAGGCTCTGTTTAAGGAGAGGGTTGAGCATGGCTAGGTAGTAGTACTTTAGAAACTTTAAAAATATATTATAAAGCAATATGAATTACGTTTTCTGTGAAGATTTCAGACCCTCTCATAACGCAAAAAAAATGGCTTTCATCTAGTTTGTACGATAAATACATTGGATACATATCCTTCAAAAGTGGACAATTTTCTATCTGTAAGTGAGTTTGAGTACACATTTCACAAAAAAAATACCTTAATTAAGTAGAAAGTGAGATTTTACTTAAAATAATATAAGTGAATGATATACTGAACATAACTTAATTTTAGGTTATGTGTTCTATAATAACGACGATAACAATTCATCATTTGAATGTAAATTGGGTATAATGACTTATTTTAAGTTGTTCCTCACATGTGTTATTATATTATAGTAAAAGAAAATAGTAGCATCCAGTTAGAAAATCATTATTTTTTAAAGATATGATGATATGCCTAATGAAGACAAGAAGGAAAAAACGCTTTTTTCAACTTTATGAGGCCCAAATACACGAATCCAAACTTGTCTTCTGGTGCGAATTAAGTTTCTTATTGATTATATTGCTTTAAACCGAACGAAATATTAATATAATAATAATTTTTATTATAAAATTCAAATGGATCATGTAGTAAAACCTGTAATACGATGAATACGACCCCGTTATTTTAGTACTACATTTGGCCACCAGTTGGCGTATCGTTGTATTTCAGATCCCAATAAAGAAGATGTTCAGTTGGTTCAAAACAAAACAGGCAAAAGAACGATGCTTTTGTTTCATGACAACTTTGTCTCTGAGTGAAGTCGAAACATACTTGAGCGGTTGAGCCCCATAACAGTCTGCTTGTTTTCTTTGGAGGTCACTTGTTTTTCATTTGTTTTGCATATAACTTCATGAAGAACAAATGAAAAACAAGTGACTTCTGAAAATACAAGTAGGCTCAATTGCTCAGCGTTGAGCTACGATACCAAATTCATGAAAAATAGATCATAAGACATTGTGAAATTTTCACTTTGATGTAAATCAGCAATAACTAGTAGCCAGCAAATCGAAAAAAAAATTATTTCGTCAGAGTTTTGACTTCAGAATAAGTTGAAAAATTGGAAAACAAGTTAGTAATCGAAATTTACTTAAATTTACAAAAGCAAGGCCGAGTCTAAACGTTATAAGAGTTTCTATACACATATCCAAATAAAAATTTATTCATAAAGTGAAATTTTTGGACGACTGTGTATGAACAATCAACAATTATCGTAAACTGACGAACAATAATCGTAAGGAATGATTCATACTGAGAAAAATTAACATCACTTCTGAAAAGAGTAGTTTGCACTTTTTATTTGTTTATAACAAAAAATAGTTTAAACTTCTTCTGCCCCGCCGGAAAACAATCTTAAATTGTTTATTAGCTGATTTCATGTCATTCTGAATGAACTTGAACGCGTTGAAAGAATGGTAGACTTGCATTGCGTCTGAGTCTATAAATTTGTCGATTAAGTACTGTTGGGTAGATGAACATATTTCCAGAATTTAAAGAAAATCGAAGAACAAGACTTTTAAAGTTGGAGCAGTTGAGAAATAATGCCCCAAATACAGAAAGGGACTCACTATCACCTGGAATTATTGAAACTTAACATTTCTCTTCACAATTAGCTATAGAATACGAATGAAATATTACTTTGCAAATTTTACCCCCATAAGTCTGTTTTATAGGGTCCTAAAAAAACCCATAAGTGAAAAAATGGCTTTAGCGAGTTTTTGGCACTAATTATGATTTGTTAGGTTTTTGAAATGCAAATTGTTGCTAATACATGGAACACTACTTTATACTCATAATTAGATGCTTACATGAATTTTTTAAACAATTTATTATTGTTTTTAGAAATTTTATCTTAGAATAGAGATAGAAAGTCGCGGTTTTGTCAAAAAAATTTCGCTTTTCGTCCAATTTTTGATTGAACTGAGGTCATACTTTATTAATTTTAACAAGCATAATTGTTTAAACAATGTATTATTATTGTTTATAATATTCAATTTGAATAATGCTAGAAAGTCGCGTTTTTTTCTGAAATTTTTCACCTTTTGTCCAATTTCCAATTAGAGTGAGGTGGATAATTAATTAGAGTTGAAAAATTAATTGTTTATACAATTTATTACTATCGTTAATAATATTCAACTTGAATAATGCTAAAAAGTTGCGGTTTTTTCTGCAATTTTCAGTTTTTCGTCCAATTTTCAATTACAGTGAGGTAAACAATTGATTAAAGTTAGGAAATTAATTGTTTAAATAATTTATTACTGTCATTATTAATGTTCAGTTTGAATAATGCTTGAAAGTAAAATTTTTTTCTGAAATTTTCAGCTTTTTGTCCAATTTCCAATTAGAGTGAGGTAAACAATTAAATAAAGTTAGAAAATTAATTTTTTAAACAATTCGTTACTATTGTTAATGATATTCAATTTGAATAATGCTGGAAAGTTGCGGTTTTTTCTCATATTTTTAACTTTTTGCCCACTTTTCACTTACATAGTTAATACAAGTTAACAAACATCCTTATTTGAGCAATTGCTTATTGTTTATAACTATATTTTCATAGAGTAATGCTAGAAAGTTACTTTTTTTTCGAATCTTTAGTTTTGCTTTGACTTTTTAGTTATGAACAAATAATAAGAGAACTTCAAAAAGAATCATTTTTTAAATAGTATTGTATTGTTTCAAGTGAATTATTTTTGTTCTTTTCCCAATGTTTAAAAAAGTTAATTTAAACAAAAAAGCTATCTTACACATAAGACAAAAACATAAAATGGAATATATAGGAGTAGGTGGGAGGACTAGGTCAGTAAATGACTTGTAAAAGTATTGTTTTGAATTACAAATGAGCAGTTTATTGCAGAGCGTAACAGAAAAATTTGGTATTGCTCATATTTTAATACCAGCCCCACCCCCCCCCCTTCTACCCTGGAGCTTCCCTGGGGAATCCCTGGGATGCATGTAAGAAATTTGAAGCATATTTTAAATGTGTGTTTCATTTCAGAACAAAATATATAAAAAACGAAAGAGATTGTTCAAAATATAATTCTTTCTAATGTTTATTTATACCTTGTTCATAACTAAAAAGGCAAAGCAAAGTTGAACATTTCAGAATAAACAGCAATTTCTAGCACTTATCTAACAGAAGATAGTTATAAACAATATTAAATAATTATTTTTGTTTCACTTGCATTAATTATTACCAAACTAAGTGAAAAGTGGACGAAAAGTTAAAAATTTCACAAAAAAACCGCAACTACCAAGCATCAATATAGGAGAAGATAGTTATAAACAATAATAATTTGATTAGGCAATCACGTTTGTTAGATTTTTTAACTTATCATCTCACTCTAAGTACAAAGTGGACAAAAAGTTGAAAATTTCAAAAAAAAATGCAACTTTCTAGCACTATTCAAATTGAATATTATTAACAAGAGTAATAAATTGTTTAAACAATCAATTTTCTAACTTTAATTCATTGTTTACCTCACTCCAATTGGAAATTGGACAAAAAACTGAGAATTTCAGAAAAAAAAGCAACTTTCTAGCATTATTCAAACTGAATATTATAAACGGGTGACGGACAACTTTGCACGTAGCAACTTTGCACGTGCCCAACTGTGCACGTCGATGCCCGGACGCACAACTGTGCACGTCCATCTGTGCACGTCCAAGACCACAGGAGCCCATCTGTGCACTTCGAAATTTCGACGTGTACAGTTGTCCAAGTACCATCTGTGCACGTGCACAGTTGTCCAGATACCATCTGTGCACGTGCACAGTTGACCAAGTGGTCTTGGACGTGCACAGATGTCACTTGGACAACTGTGCACGTGCACAGATGATACTTGGACAATTGTGCACGTGCACAGTTGTCCCTTGCCCAACTGTGCACGTGCACAGATGTCACTTGCCCAACTGTACACGTGCACAGATGGAACTTGCCTAACTTTGCACGTGCACAGATGTCACTTGCCCAACTGTGCACGTTTATTTCCTTACGTAAGGGTTTATACGAGGATGATCCTTTATATCTACGTATAATAAATTTTTAACAGTTAAAATTCCAAATTATTATAAATATAAGAAAATATTTCTTTAAATTTATTTTGCTTCCTCGTAGAGAAAGCTTTGTAATAGTTACATTTTCGAAAAAATTTTAATTCATTTAATTTAACTTTCGTCAGTTGATAAATGTCTAATACAATGTTCTGAAGCTTGTATTAGATATTTAAATTCTGTGTGTGTCGGTGTGTTCATGCTACACTTTTTTGTGAACACGATAACTTGAGAATAGTTGCAGATAACTTGCTAATAATTTAAATCATGCACAAGGATTTCAAAAAATGTTAATTGCATTTTTTAACACGGTTTTACTACTTGAAAAATTCTTTTTTTATATTTCAAACTTTTTTTCACTATCATAATTCACAGTTAATGCATGCAAACAGAATATTCCTTGACTCGAAACAAATCCATTGTTCTATAATATTAATATATTTTATTGAAGATTAAGAAAATTTTAATCAGTTATAATATTGGAAAAATTGAGATTTACAATTTTATTAAAATAATTAATCCTTCTTCTTTAAGGAAGCAAATGATATATTTGCTATTTCATCATGACGAGAAAGCAGAGTGCTCATGATATGAACCCCAACAAATATAGACTCCGGTAAAACGCCCAAAATCGAATTCACAGATAGTTTTAATACTCTCATCTTAATAAGCCCTACACTGTCAAAAATGTTTGGAATTCTCCAACACTTCTACAATACAAGAGTAAGGTAAAATTGCAAACACGGTATTGGAATGACGAAATTGCAAAACATGTATTGTAAGTGCTGTAAATCGCGAAGTCACCGTCGAGCATTTCAATACATGTATTGTAGCGTTCAT
Source organism: Andricus curvator (assembly GCA_932195095.1). Lineage (NCBI taxonomy): Eukaryota > Metazoa > Arthropoda > Insecta > Hymenoptera > Cynipidae > Andricus > Andricus curvator. The sequence continues at coordinate 483,776 of CAKNYM010052727.1, read as the reverse complement.
AAGTCGAAAATTGTGCACAAGGGATTCACGGAGTTAATGGGATTCAGGGAATTCAAGGAATTCGCGGAATTCATGAAACTTAAGGAATCCATGAAACTTAAGGAATTCACGGAATTCAGAGAATCCAAAGAATTTAGAGAATTGAAGGAATTTAGAGAATTGAAGGAATTCAAGGTATTCATAGATTTTAAGAAATTTTGAGAATTGAGGGTATTAAGAAAATTTAAGGAATTCACAGAATGCCAGGCATTCCATGAAATCTATGAATACAAAGAATTCAAAATCCTTAGAATTTACAGAATGGTTTTGACTCCTGGAATTCTCATAATTCCTTGAATTCGCCGAATACCTTGAATTCCTTGAATTTACTGAATTCCCTGAATTCTCTAAATTCCTTGAATTCTCTGAATTCCTTGAATCTTCTGAATGCCTCGAATTCTCTGATTCCCTTGAATTCTCTGAATTACTTGAATTCTCTGTATTCCTTTAATTCTATGCATTTTTTTAATTAAATGGATTCCTTGAATTCATGGAAATCTATGAATTCCTTGAATTCTATGAATTCGTCGAAAGTGAGTGTGTGTAAAGTGACATTGGGTAGGGTCGGCCTAGTTTTTCGCGTTTTCGCGTCGGCCCCTGGCTCACGGGATTTTCAAAATTTTGCACATGTCCAAACTCTTTCTCCAATTTGTTCTTTAGAATTATAAATTTTCTGGCTATAGTCTAAGAAAGTTTATTATCCAACAATCGAACTTTAGGCTGCAGAATATTATTCAACTAGCAAATATCGATTTAAACCAATTTTGATAGGTTTCTGAAGGTTTCCTTTGGAGTGATGCCTACGGTTTTGATATTTGGAACAAATTATGAATTTTGTTTCGAAAAAGCACTTAGAACGAGGCCAATTTATGTGAAATGATGAATAGAGAGAATGAGCAAGGTTTAATTTGTTTTTATGCAAGTTAAACTCTGGAATCCGTCGAACTTTAAACATTTTTGACCTATTTTTGACCCGCGCTTGAGCAAGGGAACTTTTTTTCACGCGGGACATAATACCTCATTTTTGCACTTATGGAGTTTTTCTCGAGACCCTACAAAAATTGCTTATGGGGGTTGAATTTAAAAAGTATTCAGCAAATAATTTTCAAGAAAATCATGCCAGATGCAGTAAGATAATCTAATATTAACGATTCTATCACAAATTTCCAAAAAGGCCTTTTTTCCAGAGGAAATACACGTGAAACTTTATGGGTTTTGAACAACCCCTGCAAATCAATAGATTTTAAAATTTTTAAAAAACGTGCTTTCTTTTTTTGGCATTTGAACAAATCAAAGTAAAATCAAAGACAGATAAGTAGTATACCATTAAGCCATTTCCCTTTCAGGGTAGGCGTGACACTACCCGATTTGGGTAGTGTTTCTAGGTGGATAGTTTCTTGTAGTAGTAAATAACTACAAGTGTGGGCTCACCACACCCACGATATGCCAACAGCACGCAGTATTCTCGAATGGTCACCCATCCAAGTACTAAGTGCGCCCAACGCTGATTAACTTCAGTGATCTGGCGAGAACTGGTTTTTTCAGCTTGGTATGGCCGTTGGCCAAGTAACTTGAAAAAAATAAATACCTACCGAGTAGGCACGGTAGTTATTAGTTAGACCCACTGGGAGACTCAAAGAAGCATAATAAGATTTATTATTATTATTAGTTCTGGGTTGAGACCTTAGCAGCCCCTGACGCTTGGGTAATCCCGTTGCGTCCCCTTGTAAGCCTAAGCATGACCCCATAGCCCTCTCCATAGGGAGAGGACCGCAGCCACGCTATTGGCCGATATCTCCAACTCACTGATAAAATAATTACCTGTGAGTGTTAGACGTTTCCCCGCAATAGCAGGGCAGTGACAAAGGATGTGAGTAGATGTCTCATTATCCTTTCCGCACAGACGACAGAGGGGACTTTCTGCAAGCCCAATCTTGTGTCTGTGATATCCTAACTTCCCATGTCCTACGAATAGTTCTTTTAGGACTTTAATTTCATTCCTCCCGAGCTTGAGTATTTCTCTAGCTCGGTTGGAGTTAAGCTTTGAGCCCAAGAGTGTTTTGGCCTGTCTGCAACCAGAAACCAGGTCCCACTCATTCTGATGTTCCTCAGTCAGCCAACTGTTAATTACTTCACTGACTAACCTGCTGGAAATACCTACCACTGGCTCGGGTCCAGTAAAATTTCTTCCTGCTGCTAGCTTGGCTAGCCTATCCGATATCTCATTGCCCTTGATACCACTGTGTCCAGGGATCCATAGCAGAGTGACTCGGTTTTCGGTCGCTAACGTATTTAGTGCTTCAAAGCATTCCAGTACTAATAGCGACGTAGTCGTTGTTCCATTCAAGACCAGTATAGCAGCCCTGCTGTCTGAGCAGATACGGATGTTCCTTTTATTACCGTACTCCCTTGCCTTATAGGCACACTGGAGTATGGCCATAGTCTCAGATTGTAGAACTGTGGCGTAGGACCCCATCTCAATTGTAAAGCCCATTCCATTCCTTCTACGATATACGCCGGCTCCTGCCTTCTCCTCGTTCCTGGAGCCATCTGTAAACCAGTTGTCTCCATCACAGGGCAGGTATGCGTCGCCGTTAACCCATTCCTCCTTCGTGGATAGGCTAACTCGATACTTCTTGTCGAAGAGGTGGCGAGTGACCATTTTGTCCCTGGGCATGTTCAGGGTCGGCCTTCTCGCAATGTCGACTGGGATCTTCACTGCTGTCGAGATCCTTCTGTCATTTACCAAATTTAGCCTCCAGGCCGCCTTCGCAGCCACGGCCTTGATGGTAAGATGGAGGGGCTCTAAACCTATTAGTGCCCCCAGTGCCATCGTGGGTGTCGACTTGGAGGCTCCAGTGACGCCTCTCAAGATCAGTCCCCTGATCCTTTCCAGTCGAGACTTCACAGTGGACAGCTCGACCCTGCTCCATCAGACTACCGCCGCATAGGTTAATCTGGCTCGCAAGATCGCTGTGTAAATCCACATAAGTGTCTCCGGTTTCAGGCCCCAGCTTTTCCCTATGGCTCTCCTACAGAGCCATAGGGTCGCTACTAGCTTCTTGCACTTGTTTTCCAGGTGCTCATTCCATGAAAGCTTCTTATCCAGAATTACTCCTAGATATTTGGCTCGTTCTTTGATTTCCAGCTGTTGTCCTCCAAGTTTCAATGTACTCGTAGTTCCCCACTTGTACCTTCTGGTGAAAACAACCGCATCTGTCTTACTAGGATTAACCGATAATCCAGTTTTCTTGCACCATGAGTCTACTATCATCAGTGCTTGCTGCATTACTCCGAAGAGCACATCCAGATGCTGACCGCGCACGATAACTAATATATCGTCCGCATAGCCTATGACGTGAAGACCCTGACTCGAGAGTAGATGAAGCAATTCATCCACTACCAGGCACCACAGCAAGGGAGATAAAACTCCCCCCTGCGGACATCCCGAGTCAATGGTTCCACTTAGAGTGACATCACCCTTAGTCGTGGTTAGATTCCTGTTGGCCAACATGTGGCACGTCCATTCCACGACTGCCGTAGGCACACCATGTGCAATCATGGCCGCCCTGATCACCTCTCCAGAGGTGTTATTGAAGGCTCCTTCGATGTCCATAAAGGTTCCAACCGCAAGGCCTTTCTCCTTCAGTTGACCTTCAATTAGGTTCACTGCTCCGATTCGGGCCGTCTCCGTCGAGTGACCAGCCCTATAGGCGTGTTGCTCCTTATGGAGCGGTCTGCTTGACAAGACCTTATCGCGGATATATCTATCCACAAGTCTTTCCACTGTTTTTAATAGGAAAGAAGTTAGGCTGATGGGCCGGAAATCCTTGGGTGAAGTATAACCGATCCGACCTGCCTTCGGAATGAAGACTACTCTCGTACCCCTCCAAGCCGTCGGGACATATCCCAACGTCAAACTAGCCCTAGCCAGTCTCACAAGCGGCCCTATGATGAACTCTCCGGCCCTCTGTAAGAGGGCCGGATATATGCCATCCGGGCCAGGAGACTTGTAAGGACTGAAGGATTTCAGGGCCCACCTGACCCTGGCAGGGGTGACGATCTCGTTGGCCAGCCGTCGTTTGGGGCCCAGTTGGGCCACAGGTGACTTTGCCTGCCTCTGAGTCGACCTCCCCCCTTCTCCAGCCCTTGAAAAGCCTGGAAAATGTGCCCTGATCAGATGGGCCAAGGTATCCCCGTCCGACTCTGAGTATCACCCTCCGGGCAATTTCAGAGTGCCGAGAATAGCGTCTGGATTTCGAGAAAGCAGCCTGTCCAGTCTAGCCGCCTCAGCTCCCTTCTCGATGTCTGTGCAAAAGTTGGTCCAGCTCTCCTGCTTTGCCTTACATATTGCACCTCTGTATTCGTCCCTCATCGTTGTGAATGACGTCCATAGTTCCTTCGTTTTGCCAGTACTGGCACGTCTGAACCTCTCTCTGGTTACCCTGCGAAGCTCTTCGAGTTTCCCATTCCACCAGTGTGTCTCCCCGGCCTTTCGGACTCTTGTAGGTCGACAATTACTTTCATAAGTAGCTTTGATGGCTTCCGTGAAAGTTTTGGCTGCCATCTCCAGGGTGTCCACGTCTCGAATTGACCTGGGAACCTCTGAAAGTGCACATCTTAATTCCGTGGAAAACTGATCCCAGTCCGTTCTTCTTGGATTTCTGACCCATTTGGGGCCAGCGGGTACAACGGATTCCAACACGAACTCTATTTGTGAGTGATCTGAGAGAGAGGGTTCGTCTGAAACCCTCCACTTCTTGATACTATCCCTAAAACTACTGGTGCAGAGAGTGATGTCAATGACTTCTTCCCTGACCGAATTACGGAACGTCGGAGTGTTCCCCGTATTAAGAATATCCAAGTCAGTAGTGATTAGATATTCCAGTAGGTCATCCTCTTGAGTTGACGCCCGTGCTACCCCACAAAGTATGGTGGGAATTAGCATCGCACCCCAACAGAAGAGGAATGCTTCTTACCTTGCAATATTCCACCAGTGTACATACCTCCACTGGTGGATTAGTGTCGCTGTCATAAGGAAAATAAGCTGATCCTAGAACCAGCCTCCCTATCCCTCTGAGATCCAAGGCTATCACCATCAGGTCTCTCGAACATAGTTCAAGCAGCGGGACAGCGCTAACTCCCTTCGTCAGTATACATGCCCTTGGTTTCGCCGCCTTGGGGTCCCTGTAACAAAAAATACCAGCCCCCCCTAATCCCCTAATGGTATCTCGAACTAACCATGGTTCTTGGATTAGCGAGATACCTGTATTTCTCGCAGCCATGCCCCTCTGCAAAACCGCAGAGGCGCCTTTGCTGTGATGCAAGTTAATCTGGGTAATGGTTAGACCCGGAGCAGTCATTTAGGTCTGCTCCCGATCCTCCTGCGTCTCAACAGGCTCCTCCTGTCCCTGGCCGGCAACCCTGAAGTTGACCTGTCCAAAGTGATAGAAGGGCCTGTTGTTGAGGGCCGAAAGGGCCCTCGTTTGGGACTCAGGAATATACATGACTAGGAGATGCCTAGTGCCTCCTAATGTGTCCACTTCCTGAGGCTTTTCGTGCCTGACAATTCGCCAGGACGCAGTCTTCAATGAGGGGTTGAATCCCTCCAACCGACGGAGCACCTCAGACGGGTCTTCCGGTTTGCCCGGGAACCACGCCGTAGCTCTAACCATCTTTTGGAGCAACTCAACTCCACCCACCTTAAGGGACGCACCTTCCCACGACTCCGTCTCGACCACCGCTTTGAGTAGCCAAGCTCTAGCCGCTGGGTCGGCTGCCACAAATACAAAGACCCCTCCTCTGCAGAAGGAGGTCACAAATTTTGGCCATTGGTCTGGGGACACTTTTCCAAGCGCCCTCCAGGTAGCCTCCCTGAAGATCTCAAACTGCTCCACCGTGAGCAATGAGTCCGGGTAGTTGGTGTCAGCCACCACCACCGTCAGGGGGTTGGTCCTCTGAGCGGCCGTCAGTCCAGCTCCCGACGACTCTCTGTTCGTCGGCTGCTGGGCCGACTTGTGCCTCTTCACAGGCCCAGCCACCCCCGGTGGGGTGCCCTCCGAGCCTCTACCTCTCTTCTGGGCCTCAGTGCTGGATGTCAGCCCCTCAGCTGCCGACGCTCCAGCTCCCGCAGCTGCTTCCCTAGCCTGCCGCACTTTCCTCCTCAGTCTCCTTTTCTGGGAACCGTTGAGGCTGTTTTTCTTATTGGAGGGCCGATTGGCCTCTCCCAGTACCATGGCCTCGTTCAGAGGGACCGTCGATCCCTCAGCTCCCAAGGGAGCTGTGGGCACAGCCATCAACTGAACTTGGCTTGCCGAAGAGACAGATAGAGGGGTAAGGGTTAAGTTGGGCCCGAAAGGCCCAACCCCTCACCTCCCTCCGCCACCTCCCTTCTACCTCCTTTCTCATTTTTTGTGTTTTGAGTATCCATATTGATCCCACGAGAAGCTAGGGAAATAAAGGTCCGCCCCTGCAGAGCCCCGCATGCAGGGGTAAGACTGTAATTACTCGGGGAGGTAGTCCGGTGTCTCCGAGAGGCCGTTAAGACACCTTCGTAACCCCTAGGTGCCAAAGTGCCATGAGCACGATCGCTCTACACCCACGGCTTAGGGGGGTGGTCACATTGAGTGAACCACTCAATGTGCAAATATCCGCTTGCAAACCACCATAACAAAAACGGAGAGCTGTTTCTTAGTCGCTATGTGGGCCGCAGGCCATTCCTGTCCCGATTACAAACTGTAAGTCGGTCCGGGAGGGGCCTGGACCCAGGGATCCAGAAGGCCCGTGTTAGCTAGGCTCTTTCACCCTTCTATCATACCGTAATCACGCATGCCAGGAGAGCCCGTTTATAGGGATCCTTCTTCCTCTCACCCAGGAGAGCCCGTTTATAGGGATCCTTTCATTCATATCCATACGCATGCAGGCCGAGGTCCTTTTGACCCCTATGTCCCACATGCTTAAGCCTCCCCACCAACTACAAGGTGTTACAGCCCCCAGGGGAGGAGCATAATAAGATAAAAGTATTAAATAGTACATTTGGTGACTAATGCGGACTGCGGGCCTTTTTGAAACGAGCGCAATGTTTTTGCAACGAGTCGTAGGTTATATACCATTATACGATTAAGCCATTTCCCTTTCAGGGTAGGCGTGACACAACCCGATTCGGGTAGTTTTTCTAGGTGGATAGTTTTCTTGTAGTTATAAATAACTACAAGTTTGGGCTCACCACACCCATAATATGCCAACAGCACACAGTATTCTCGAATGGTCACCCATCCAAGTACTAACCGTGCCCAACGCTGCTTAACTTCAGTGATCTCACGAGAACTGGTTTTTTCAGCGTGGCATGGCCGTTGGCAAGGTAGGTAAGGTAAGGGCGTATAATTATACGTAGATATAAAGGACCACCCTCGTATCAACCCTCACGTATGGACATAAACGTGCACAGTTGGGAAAGTGATATATGTGCACGTGCACAGTTAGGCAAGTTCCATCTGTGCACGTGCACAGTTGGGCAAGGGACATCTGTGCACGTGCACAGTTGGGCAAGGGACATCTGTGCACGTGCACAGTTGGGCAAGGGGCATCTGTGCACGTGCACAGTTTGACAAGGGACATCTGTGCACGTGCACAGTTGAGCAAGTGACAACTGTGCACGTGCACAGTTAGGAAAGTGACATCTGTGCACGTCCAAGTCCACAGAAGCCCATCTGTGCACGTCTAAATTTCAACGTGCACAGATGGCACGTGTACAGTTGTCCATCTGACCAACGACGTGCACAGTTGTCCATCTGGCCATCGACGTGCACAGTTGGGCACGTGCAAAGTTGCTACGTGCAAAGTTGACCCCATCCCATTATAAACAATAATAATAAATTGTTTAAACAATTAGGTTTGTTAACATTCATGAAGTATTACCTCAGTTTAATAAAAAATTGGACGAAAAGTGAAATTTTTTTGAAAAAACTGCGACTTTCTGTCTCTATTCTAAGAGAAAATTGCTAAAAACAATAATAAATTGTTCAAACAATCCACGTAAGCATCTAATTACATGTATGAAGTAGTATTCCATGTATTAGAAACAGTTTGCATTTTAAAACCCTAACAAAGACATAATTGGCGCAAAAATTCGCAAAGACCATTTTTTCACTTATGGGGTTTTTTATGACCCTACAAAACAGACTTATGGGGCTGATATTTGGAAAGTAATATTTCATTAGTATTCTATAGCTCATTGTGAAGAGGAATGTTGAGTTTCAATCATTCCAGCTGATAGTGAGTCTATTTCTGTATTTTGTCTTGAGATAAAAATTCACAAAGCTGAAGTGGCCAATTTTGTCACTTTACTTGTTTATATATTGTTGTTCTGTGACAAAAATTGAAAAATCGCAAACCAAAATTCTCTTAGAAATTGAATGCTGAGCATTTAAAAAAAAGAACTTTAGACTCGGTTAAGAAATACGACCCGTGGACGATTTGAACAGTAAATTCCTCTTCTAGACTAGACCACTGTGATCGGTACAAGGGCGCCGGTTGACTCGAGTCGAATGCGCGCACAGCAATAAAAAATCGCTCATATCTTTTAAAACAACAAAATGTTTTGGCTCAAATTTGGTCAAAGTTTTCCTTAAACATCAAGGAACAACTTTGCCACTGGAAGTTTTCCGTCCGCGAAACTTCCCTGGAGACTTTTTTCCATCAAAGTCTGAGGAAACGATTCCTGACGGTAACGGTTTGCAATCATTTTTATGATGCAAATGTCAGAAGAAAATCTATTTTCAAAACAAAAGTGAGCATCGGCAAAGTTCTTCCTATTTGGAAAAAAACTAGAATATTTGTTCAAACAGAAGCCGAGTTTTCGCGAGTTTAGTTTAAAAACTAATTGATTTCCGTTCAATACAAATTTCCGGTTTTTAATTTTTAGTAAAGAAACTATCAATTTGGTAAAAGAATTTCCTGAATAAAAGTTGTGCGTCTTGCCGAACCGCACATTGTCATATATTTTGCGCAGTGAATTTCCCAAGTTGGTCATTTTCGGAAATTTTCCCGCGTTTCGGCAACTGACGGGGTACTGGGAAAGCGAGTCTGGGAAAGCGAGGATGTCATGGAATCCAGACGCTCAATGTATATCTTTCCGAAACATTGTTTGGCTTAATTTTTATTTTGCAAATTATCAGCTGCCCTTTCTGAATTACCAAATGCCATAATAAAAATTAGGTTAAATCTTAATTCGAAAAGAAAAGTCCTGTGTAAATTGTTATTCGGTGAAATGACTTTGAGTAAAATAAGAATTAGAGAAAATATAATTTTGGAAATATCCATGCTCCCTCTCAGTTACAATAGAAGACATTTGTTTCCAAACAATCAACTCAATCGGCTTTTAATGTCGTCAATGGATCATGAAATGAGGGAAGCGTAGTTTACTATAGTTACAGAAGGTGTATTTTACGTGTACTATAGTTCCAGAACGCGTATTTTACAGTAATGATGCATGTTAATTAAAGTCAATTTATGAAGAGAGAACCTGATTCAAAAAGAGAGGTCGATAGAGAATTGAAATCATTAAAATATTTAGAAAAAAATCACATTTCATGTACTTTATTTCTAAATATTGTTAAAAATCTGCCGCAAATCAGAATTTTTGTCGACATACAGAAAAGGATTCTTTCTGAACTGATTAAAAAAAAATTGTTATCCCGCCCTAGTGTATAGTATGAAACAACAATGATTTTAATTTCAGATCGACGACTAAATGCATTATGGAAAGTTGTAAACTACATGGCTCGCAGAGCAGAGAAAATGAACGTAGACGCTATTTTTGGTTTAACTCTAACAGAAGGTAACGTTTTTGTTCATTTTCATTTGTTTCTAAACCAGTTGCTAAACCTGTTGCTAAATTTAAGATTTAAATTATTGATTTTGTTTAGCACACATCATGGCCACATTATCTCACTCAAATGCACATTTTATACAATTGGATCATCGAAATTTTTTAGCAAATATAGGAAAAATTTGCGGCGACGCCCGAAGATTCATGAAAAAGAATGTTGAGCCTGAAAGCAAGGGGGTAGCTATAAGTAAGTTAAAAATTTGTCTTTTTTCTTGAAAATTTAAAGATTTCTCACAAGATTAATTGCGTCTCGCAAGTTTGAGCGCGCCTAGGGCGCGCGACTGTTGGTTCTCGCGCTTCGCGCTCGGTCTATGTATTTCCCCCACATTTCGATCGGTCCTAAAAGAAACTACGCAACTCGCGGCGGAAGATAGAAAACACGTATCTGCTGCGCTCTATACTAAGTATATATATAAATTTCTATATACTTAGTATAGAGCGCGCCAGATACGTATTTTCTGTCTGCCGCCGCAAGTTGCGTAGTTTCTTCTAGGACCCATCGATTTGTGCACATACCTTTTAAAATTAAAGGTCAAAGCATCGACAACTGTAATTCGGTGATTCTGAATTCTCTTTTGTTAAAGCTCCTTCGGCTTTAACGAACACATTCTCATCACATATCTCGTGCTTCGCACTCGATTTTGTCCAAAATCTGAACTTTTCTACATTATATTCAATACTTTTATATTAAATGTATATTACATTTATTTATGTTCCTCGGCCTGCAATTGCTTATTCAGATATAGCAAAATAAAGTACAAGTTTTATTTACCATAATTAATTTAATATTTGTTTCTTACTTTGCATTGAATTTTATTCTCAGCTAACCAGAAAAATGTATCATTTCAATAAATTATATTATTACAATTCATAATATGCATGAGTGTTGAAATTAACGTATTTTCATGGTCTTGTTTTCATGATTGAAAAAAGTGCGTATACGTGTGTCCTTTTCCCAAAGGGTTAATTTTTTTGTTTTCAATATATTTTTATAACAAGAGTTTCGAACAAATTTGTAGATCTTTTATGGATGAGCAACTTTTGTCAATTCATTTTTTTCATTTTTCCAAAAATTTAATTTTTTTCTTTTTAATGTTATTTTTCACGATTAAGAAAAAAACTGCGCACCCTATCAAAAAATGATTAATAACAAATTTGAAGCTCTTTTTTGAGTGAACAACTTTTGTCCATTTACTTTTTTCGTCCCTTGTGTCGTTAGTCTAAAAATTTAATTTTTCTATTTTTAATGCTTTTTTTACGAATAAAACAAAAAATACGCGTCGTATCAAAAAGTGATTTTTAACAAATTTGTAGATCTTTTTTGCGTGCAAAGTTTTTGTTCATTCATATTTTTTTGTATCTTGTATAGTTTGACCGCAAAATTGAATTTTTGATTTTTCATTATTTTTTTGTGCGATCAAAATTTGAATTTTTGGTTTTTCGAAAAATTCAAAAAGTTTGATGACAAAATTGTAGGGTGTTCAAAAAGCAACGTTTTTCACCTGTTGACTTTTCTTTTTTTTTTTTTGAATTTTGGAAATGCTATAACACTTGAAGAGTATTTCCCTGTGTAACAATTGAATGATTTTTTATCATTTTAAAAATTAACTCCGGCATTTTCATACACCAGCAGTTTGAGAGTACAGAACCAGTACTGGTGTGCAGTACCGCGCCACTCCCGCACGCCAGTACTGCGGAGCATTACCAGCCACTAATTTCCCAGTACTGGCCCAGTACGGATGCTCACTACTGGGAATCTGTCAATCTGTACTGGGCCAGTACTGCGCCAGTGGTGTATTTCCACCTAGGACCTTTTCACTGAATAGCCGCTGTAGGAAGGACGCTAACAACCACAATAGGAAATGATACTCTAAAGGAAAAGAAAATTCTACCTCTCTCCCTTAATACTCATCTGCCCCTATCACTGTCCCTCTCACCTCGCCCTTGTTTGCTAATCCCTCTCTCCCTTCTCCACTTTTACCATTGTTTAGGATGAAGGTGCGAAGGTGGAGGATGAAGAGCAGGGTTGGAAGTGAGAAGTGTAAGAGTACATGGGAGGGAGCTGATGGGTAGATAAAATGGGACATCACGGGAATCTTGAGATACGGCTAGAGAGGAAAGGGGGCAGAGAGAAAGTTAAGATGCATGAAGAGTAGATAAAAGGAAATATAGCGGCATTAGTTTGATGATACTGGCAGAGAGAAGAGGGGCATGATGAGGAGCAATAGAGTTGGGGCAGTAAGAGAAGCGTGGGGGCATGAGAATAAGTTGAAAGAGGCGGAGGCTAGACACATGTATAGAAAAAGATACATGCATATAAAAGAGGGTAAATGCTGTGGGTATAGATGTAAGTGTAGGTGAAGGTGTAGGTGTCCTGGGTAGGTAGAAGGTTATCGAAGGGGTAGACACGTTAAAAAGTATTAGGATACATGGATATAGGGAAAGGGAGGTGGAGGATAAGGCAGATAACATGGTAATGACACGGTAATGATGAGAGTTTGAAAGAGGAAGAGAGAGTGTCTTGTAGAAAGGGGGTTATTGAGGGTTGATGAAGGGTCGAAGAGAAATTATGAATGAAGAAAGGGACAGAAAGTTTAAAAGTATAGATGTACATGTATATACAGGGCATGAGAAGGAGTGAGGAAAGGTGTCATGGAGAAAAATAGGCAAAAATATTAGTACGTTAGCCTACGAAACCCTTCTTGATGGGCGTTAGCCACCCGCTTCATGAACTGTTTTTTTTTAGTGAACGAAGCACTGAATCGTCTAGAACCTTGGATTCATCCAATTGAATGGAAAAATGGTCTTCTGGGAAAGCCTATTTTTCGAAAATTCAATAATACTTACCAAATATCCAGTAAACTCTTGAACAGTGGGACACCTTCAGAGGTTGAAAGTGACTACTGTATTTCAAATATGCTGAAGGAATATCCCACAGAAACTTGTAAAGTTGCAGAAGAATGTGAGCTAATGTTATTAAGAAATGATAATCCCCAAGGATATGCTCTCACACATAGGCTTCTTTTGGTTTGGATTGCAAAAGCCGTAAGTCCTTATAATTAAAATAAATCGCCAATACATTTACTGACACTAGAAAGCATCACATTAAAAATATTCTGTCTTAAATATCATTTTTCGATATTTAAAACCATAATTTTCTGAAAAATTTATCATCCAATTTTCGAATTCGTCTGTTGTAATTTTTCAGAAATATGTTCTCTTTTTTACACAGTTTCGTTGCGAAGAGTTAAAATTAACTTCCTACAGAGAGCTTGTTCCTAAGTACTGTACTTCGATTTTACAAAATCTTGTCGATATCGAGAGTCTGGGATTTCCTCCTCCTGGAACAGATTTAGCTTGTGAAGAAGGTATTTCAAAAAATCCTTTCCAAATGTCATTTTTTCTTCATTCAATAAAAATTGATTGACATGACTGAATTTTTTATGTTCCAGTCGTTATTTGTGGTTCTGAAGGGTACCTCGAATTCTCCAACAACTATTATGCGAATTTAATCATGGGTTGGCAACAGCCAGTGGGTTGCTTTGATTCGCAAACTACTCTCATGTACGTACATTTACTGAATTTTTTTTTCATTCCCTTTTTATAGAAAATTAAAACCCGATCTCAAATGTATAAACAATATGCGATTGGATTGCAGAACAAAAGAAAATGGTTCACGAATACGAAGAGCAGTCAGGATAACAGATATCGATTGTGAAAGTCACGCTACTGGACTTGGAGCTGCCAGTCTTGCTTTGCTAATTCGACAATACGTAGAAACTTCCACCTACACTTAAAAACAAAAATTAATAATAGAATGAAACTTTTTTTTTTCTGCTCAATCAATGTAATTTAATAGCAATACATCATCTATCCAGCCATTATTTACGCTTTCTTATATATACATCCTTCGAAAATGAGTGTGACTTTCTCTACACAACATTAAATTTTTAAAAATTGTTATATGGTCATCTAAAATTGAATAAAATCAGCGGTTATTTAAACTTGAATCCAATTTAAAAAAAACATCACACATTGAAATGTTCCTCATTGCGGCAATTATTTGCGTAAAAATATACAAGGAATCAGTTTCTAAAATATTATAAAACAGTTACAATTTTTTGTTTGATTTTGCATTTTTTTCTTAAATAAAAGTTAGTATAAAAATCTGTAAGGTGGGCTTTTACAAAAACGTCTGAATTTTCTGTCCGTCTACCACTCGCATGTCCTACAGTATTTAAACTATAAGGAGTTTCTAGGGATTGTCATTATCCCAATGGGAAATTACAGACTTGGGCCGATGCTTACAACTGGCGCGGTAGCGCGCCAAGAGCAATGTTCCAACACTTGGCTAGCCAATCCTGGCGTAGTACGGATATTGACACTGGATCTGCCCTGTGCCTAATCTAAGTTCCAATATCGACAGACCAGTATCGACCCAGTACGGATTCTGTGCAGTATTACACAAAAATCAGCCCTGGTGCTACGCGCTAATGCCAACTTCAAGCCCAATGGTGACACGACAATGGCCTAGTCTAGGGCATAGAACTGACTGTAACAAATAGTAAACCACTATCTCACGGATAAGCGCCGAATCTTGGCAGGGTACTGGCACGATACTGGCGTAGTACAGTCTCCATAAAACGGCAAACCATTGTCTCACGATCTTCTGCCGGACCTGGGCTGAGTAATGGCACGATACTGGTGTAGAAATTTTAACAAACAGTGAACTGTTGTCCCAAGGTTTTTTGCTGGATCTTGGCGGAGTGCTCGCATAATACTGGTATAGTGCAGACTATAAGCAACGGGAAACTGTTGTCCTGCGATTTTGTCCCGGGCCTGGGCGGAGTAATGGCGCGATAACTGGTGTCGTACAAATTTGACCAAAAAGGCGAAATGTTGTCCGATGTTTTTTTGCCGGATCTCGGCGGAGTACTGGCATGATACTGGTGTAGTAAAGACTATAGAAGACGACAAACTATTATCTCACGACTTTGTGTCGGGTCCGGGCGGAGTAATGGCACGATGCTGGTGTCGTACAAATTTTAACAAAAGGCGTACTGTTGTCTCATGTTTTTTTGCCGGATCTCGGCGGAGTACTGGCATGATACTGGTGTAGTACATAGTACAAGAAACAGCAAACTATTGTCTCAGGACTTTTTGCCGGATCTCGGTGGAGTACTGGCCTGATACTGGTGTCGTACAAATTTTAAGATATGGGGAACTGTTTTTCCATGTCTTTTTGCCGGATCTCAGCGAAGTACTCGCATGGTACTGGCGTAGAACAGACTACAGGAAACCGCATAAATAATAAATTGTGGACTTTACTTTTCAGTCCGTAAAAAGGAGAGCTTTAGCCCCGCTTTATAGTCAATCGAAAAGGGCTGCAATCATGCATGTGTCATAAAAAATAATTAAAATAACACCAATTGTTAAAGAATAGGTGTTATCTGAAACGTGTTGAACGTTTTTCCTTTTTAAATGCTCCTCAGGGATTCAGACAGATACATTTTTGGAATATTTTACAGCACAAACATTTTTGATATGAACTTTTTTGTCATTTAGAATGTTTACGTCTTCAAAATGAAAATGCCGTTTATTTTTTTCTCTAAGAATAAAAATATGTATTAATATGTATTCAATTTATGTATTTTACAAATTAAACTTACTTTACCTTAAACAAATTTTTTTCAATCTTATAAAATTCCTCACATGTCTGAAAGCAAAGCTGGAAATCGCGAAGGCCGCTAGTGCAATAGCAATATTGGTGGTCTGTACTGAACATCATTATTATTTCTGCCTCATGCCAGTACATCGCCAATACTGGTATCCAGTACTCCTCCGGCTTCTTTGACAGTAATCATTTGCGGTACTGTGCTAATACTCACTTCCAGTACTTCACTAGTACTTATACCCACGACTGCCCCAGTACTAAATCACAGTACTTATAGTCATTACAGCGTCAATACTGATGCCCAGTACAGTATTTTAGTACAGTCCCGAAGTTGGCAATCAGTACTAAACAGCGTTACCATCCCAAGATTACGCCACATCGACACCAGTATTGGTTACCAGCACCACGCCAATGTTGTCGAACTCTAGCCAGTACTGACCCAATGCTGCGCCAGTTGTAAATTTCCGATTGAGTAACCGTATATATGGGGAGTGCTATTGATCATTATTATAAGCAATCACCGTTCCTAGAAGTTGTTTCTGCTAATAATGTATTTAGGAATTGTTGTTGATTGTTGCGAGTCCTTGCGACTGTTACTAGATATTGTTGATGACCTTTTGTAGTAATTGCTATTATTATTGAATATTTCTAGGCGTTGTTATTTTTGACCGATGCTGAAGGTTGCTGTTGATCTTTGCTAAACATTGACCGCTGCTAGGGATGACTTTTGAACGTTTCTGTGGATACTGAGTTACCGTTTTTGAGGTTGTTTTCAATTTTTGTTAGGAATTCTGCCTGGGCTTTTCTAAGTGTTATCATTAACTGTTCCTAGGGCTTTTTTTTGCTCATCGTTTCTAATTAATCTCATTGACCGTTGCTGGTCATTGTGGATTGACAGTTTCTAGGGATTCGTATTTAACATTTCTAAGGGATCTCAACGACCATTAGTATGGGTTGTTATTGATTGCTTCGAAAGAGTTTTCATCAATCGTTTCTAAGAATTTTTAAAACCGTTCTAGGTGTTTTTGGGCCGTGTGCGGGGATTCTTATTCAACATTTCTAAAGGTTGTCACTAACCGTTTTATCGGGTATTTAGGTCGTTTTTATGGATTCTAATCGAACGTTTCTAAAGTATTTTCATTGATCATTACTAAAGTCATTAGGAGTCCTTGGCCGATTCCAAATGTCGTTATTGATCGTTTTTAGTTCTTTTTATCAATTGTTTCTATGAGTTTCATACAACTTTTTTAAAACTGATAAATTAAATTTAAAAATAACTTTTTAAGGTTTAGTATAGTTTGTCCTGGTTTCTATTGTGCCAAATTTATGTGACATCTTCTAAGTTTTAAATTCTAACGTTACCATCTTCTAATCCAGGAATAATATTAATAATCCAACATCTCACAGAAAAAACAGAAGATAAAGTTTACATCGATTTCCGACGAAAGATTCTTTGTAACAAAAATTAACTTTAAAGGATAAACTTTACACAAATATCGGTTAAACTTTCTTTTGTTTTTCCATGACAAACGCATGTACTTTGAAAGACGTGAAGTTGGCTGAACAAAACTTTATCGCTCTAAAAAATTTCCTGCAACAAATTTTATTCTTAGTTTTTCCTGTGCTGTAGAAACTAATCCACTTGAAAATACAGTAATAACGGAGAGCTCCAGACTATTTAGAATAGGCCACGACTGTGGGACTGCTCTGGTCATTGCAAAACATTTTTTCGGAGGGAAAAGGAACTGAAAACTCTTTAGAACATTCCTCCATTCCAATGACAGGTTGAATGATTTTGTTCAAGATAACGCATATGACCTCCTATTAAAAAAACATAGAATTTATATTCATATTTTAACTTTTATATTCTAATATTCATCTAAGATGTAAGATATACCTCAAAAATAAATAATTCAAAGTGTCCAAAATACTGCTATAGATTTCTTTACAGTACATGATTCATGCAGTGACCAGTCGTTTATGCTATTAATTAAAACACTATTCATTAATGGATAATATATTGGCACGCTAAGTCTAGATGCCCAATCAAATAAAATCACGAAACAAATCACTGTATCCATATTAAATATTTTTAGCAAAAAAAAACCTTAAGCTGACTTGCAAAATTGTTTTTAAATTGAAAACATTTAGAATCAATATTTCAAATTTATTTTTTAAGTACATAATTCTTGAAAATAAAAAAAAAGACTGTATGCAACTTTACATTTGTTTTTAATTTAAAAAGTTAGACTGTCTTAGCTATCAATTTTCCTCATACAAAATCGTATTCATCATAATGGTCTTGAATTACCTTGATCACAGCGATGTCGTTATAGTGTTTCTCATGATCCACATCTGGATGAATTATAACATTCTTTATCTCATGAATGTTTCATCATCAATGGAGTTCATGTTACTATAAACGTTAGCTAACACCTATGACCACTTTCATCAACTTATCCTAGTAGACATTTTTATAAAATCCCCTGGGGAAACCAAAGGGTTCACCTCATCTCTGATGCGCATGTCATGAGGGTTTTTGATGGGATATAATGGGGATACCTATGGATCTGATAAAAATGGTTGACGTCGACCAAACAATTTACTAAGTTTTGCTGAAGTTAAGATCAATACATATAAGATTCACAACACTGCCATAACGGCTGCACAGTTGGTATACTTTACCTACGGTATGTAAGTCACGGTATATTTACGTTGACCCTACGGTATTTATTGCTGTGCAGTGGGTACATATGGTATGTACGACTGCACAGTGGGAACCTACGATATGTATGGCTGTAAAGTAGGTAACTACGATATTTATGGCTGCGCAGTGTGTACATACGGTATCTGGGCGCACTAGTTACCTACTGTCTTTATGGCTGCGCAGCAGGCTCCCACAATACTGTGGCCTTCGCACTAGTAAATAACAGCACTGACAGCCGCGCATTAGGTTCCCACAATACTTAGGTCTGCGCACTAATGACATATCCTATGTAGATTTGCGCAGTAGTTACCTCCGGTACCTAGAAAGGGACCTAACGGGCAGTACCTTCATTCTACAGGAGAAGTGAATGAAGAGGCGATCCAACACACGAACTCCATAAGGGCCCTGGCGGACCGGCCGAACGCAAGCATTACAGCATAATGCTAAAGTAATGCTAAAGTAATGCTACAGTAAAGCTAAAGTAATATGACATTATAATTATAAAAAGAAGCAAAATAAATATGTAAACTGTTACAATTATAATAATACTTTAAAATTTACGTTAATTGGTCATGCTGTAATTGCAACAAGTTAATTTTTCAGCGTTGAAAACTTAAAAAAACAAAGTGGCTGTCATTGAAGTCGGGCCCCTGCATGTTGGCAACCCGCTTGAAAACGACGTTAGCAGACTGCAATGACAGCCACATTATTTTTTCATTTTTTAACGCTGAAAAAGAAACTTGTTGCAATTACAGCATGACCATTTAACGTAAATGTTAACGTATTATTATAATTGCAACCGTTTACATATTTATTTTGTTTCTTTTATTAATTATAACGCCATATTACTTTAGCATTACTCTAGCATTACGCTGTAGCGTAATGTTTGCGTTCGGCCGGTCCGCCAGGGGGGGCTTACATAAACCACGAGGCCCAATTTTGTCCAATTTTTGACCCCCCCCCCCCCCCCCTTGGTGCCCCCCGGGGCTTTCGCGGCCCCCCCCCCCCCCCCCCAGTATGCTACGTGGTTTCTGGAAGTCCCGTAATTGAAAATTTATGTATTTTGTGTTCTAATATTTTTGAACTTATTATTGTTTTAAGTAATCATTTTTCTGTTTTCTGGCCATGCATTTTATTTTTTTTAAACAAATTAATCTTTCTGGTTTAAAAATCAACTATTTGGGTTAAAATTTATTTATTTTGTGTTTTAATATTTTTAGACTAATTATTGTTTTCAGTAGATATTTTTCTGTTTTCTGACCATTCTGAATTTTTGTTTAAAACGGAAGTGTAAAACCACGTGGCTCGGACTCGGACCCCCCACCTCCCCCCATGTAGACCAACGTGGCCTTTCGTCGACAGCCCCCTCCCCTAAAGAGACCTCGTGGCTTATGGAAGGCCCCTAAGAGGGCCTCACTTTGCAGTTGAATAACAATTAGAGTTTTTCAGATATAGGATTAATATTTTTTAATATGAAAGAGCAAATAAGAAACTATTGATGGGTGTAAAAAACTAAAAATCGGTCTTTTCCGCATTAGGTCCCCTTCTTCGCGGACGGTCACATATCATGTTACTAAAGATTTCACGGAAGCATTAAGTATGTACAAGGAACTCCGAGTTGAACATTTTCAAAAATAACTTACTAATTATTCTCGGGCAAATGCAGGTATTGTATCCATCTAATTAGTTTTAATTTCGACGTCAGGTGTTATTAATTCCAGTGGTCTCTGGCGTTAAACTCTGTGCGTTACATACCTATAAATTATTATAAATTATAGATTATAATCAGAATCTATAAAATAGAATAATAGTTAATTTTGTTCCACTCATTGTAAATTTATTGGGTATACTGATTAAGTAAGAAATTACTTTTTGGAAAATTAAATGACGATTTTTCAAATACCTTACATATCCAAGCCAGTGCCAAAATCGAAATATTTTAATTCGGTATACAAGTCATGCTTTGAATTGCGTTGGTTCAAACGATAAAGGCCCACGCTGTTGGTATGGAGTTACGCCTGTAAAGCTACTCCCAGATATACATTAGTGTCGCCTAAAATTAAATTTTTTATAAAAATGGAAATAACGATTCCAATGTAAAAAAAATTATTCTAGTTGAAGTGTCTACCACAAAATATAACAAAATAAGATGCCATTTTTTTGACTATTCAATTTTTCAAAGTTTGACATTTTTCCCAAATATTTGCTTATAACATGATAGAATATAATAGATTATATATTTGTTGTTAACAAAAGTATATTGAAAATAACGAAATATTAAAACTAAGCTAAAAAAGAAAACATATTCAATTTTATTTTACTATATTTATAATGTAAAACTCCCGTAGAAAATGTGCCGTAATTATAATCGATTGAAAAGAAGATTTAAAAGTAAGTCTTTTAAGGTTTTATTACTGGTACCTATTGTTGATTAAGCATTTAGGAGAAAAAAAATAAACAAATTATACTATTTTTGAATGAAAATTACAATAATTTAATATTACTTTGCTAAATTTATGTGTATCTCTGAATTAATGTACATTTCTGAATTCAAGCTGTAACATTTTTAATTATTCTTTTTTATTGTGTCACTATCCTAAGTTGCACCTTTTAAGTCAATAAATTTCTCAAAAAATTGAAATTTCTATTTAAAATTACTGATTGTTTATCGTTTCTATTTTCTCAATGCCTTGAAAATGCATGTATTAAATTGTTACGTATAGAATTATGCTCTTTTCCGTTACCATCATTTTTCTATATCTGTGCCAATTACAAAATACAATAATTAAATTTAAAAAGTTACTACTTATAGAAAAATGTGAAACAAGTAAGAAAAAGTATGAGGTCCAACATTATATACCAGGTATGAAATGTAGACGCATGCGCAGTAGTGCGCGTTCAAAAAGAGACAGAGATATAGTGGCGGATCCAGAAACTGAATTTGGTGGGGGCGATTCGAAAAGTTATGAAGGGGCTACTTTGTTATAGCTGCGTGCATGGGTTATATTTTCTCATACTATACAGTAAACAAATGAAAAAAATAATGAAAAAAGAAATGTTTATAAAAAAAGTAGAGCATAAGTAAGAAAGGAAAAGAAGAGTCAAGTCAAAAACATGAGTTAAACTTGCAATTCAAGAACCTTTGGTGGGGGCGATCACCCCTATTGCCCCACCGTGGATCCGCGCTTCAGATATGCCGATGTTTTTAGCGAGAAACACAAAACGTCGGAATCGTCAGCCCCGTCGCAATGACAAAACTCCCGCCAAGGGCAAATTTTTTTCAGTACATTTACATGCGATTGGTTGCGCCGACTCGAAAAGAGAGATCACGCTCAATGCGCGCCACGAGCAGAACATGCTTCACATTTTCCCAGGGGCATGACACGATTATTATGATTATAGTTCCCAATTTGACTCAGCGGGAAAAATGCGAAACTGCAGCGCTGATCGCCTTTCGCCCAATTATCTTGTTTGAATTTGAATTAAATATTAGAATTCATCAATTTTTTCGATTATATTCACATTTATAAAATATTAACGCGATATAAAAATCTGATTTTGTAGTTATGAATTAAACATATATAAGTTACGTGTAAAAGAAGGTGTAATTTATGATAACAATATTTGATACTTTTGTTATCTTTATATTTATCTTATTCACTGTGATTATGTATACCTAAACTCGTAAAATAACACGTAAACTAGTAAAATACCGACGTCCAACAGAGGGAATGTACCAAAAAAAAGAAAAAATTCTACAACTTTTTATAAAATTGTTACGTTAGGCGGGTTACACGTAAAGAGATTTCAAAGGTTATATTTTGACATCGGATGTTGACACGTCCATTTTGGATATTTTGACACTTATGAGTCTTGTCAAAATTTAAACACAACAGTTTGGCGAAAGGCAACAGTTTCGCTTTTTCTCCGCTGAGTCAAGCTGGGAAACAACTTCCTATAGACTGGAATGGCTGGCGTGACATACCCCTGCATTTTCCGCATCTCTACCAAAAAAAGTACAGCATTGCCCTCGCCATGAAAAGACGCTTCTCTCCTTCTTGCTATGCAATATACTATTGCTTCCTCATAGAGAAAGTGAAAATGAAAAACACAAATAGGATAATCAAAATGTCTTGAATCAAGGAGCCTTTTCTAGTCTTGCATGAACTTTGAATTACGTTAGTGAAAAAAGTTCTTCTGTTGAAACAGATTTTTCAAATTATATAAATGAGGATAACTTCCTTACTATTTGATCAAATGTATTCATATTATAGGTCAATCGATTCGTCTCTCGTCAAGGAATCTTTTACATTCTCGCATCAACTTAGAATTATGTTAATGAAACAAGTTTTACTATAAAAACCCATTTTTAAAATATTATAAAGTGTTCAAAAAAGGTAATTAATATTTTCAGAGATTCTTCGGTTAGTTTTGAGACATTAGTGGTGAAAATAAGCTCTCCGAACTTCATCATTTTATCTGAAACCGTCTTCAAGTTATCGTGTTCACAAAAAAGTGTAACATCCACAACACACACACACACACAAACGTATACAGACAATTGTTCAGAACATTGCATTAGACATATTTCAATCGAGGAACGTTCAATTAAACGAATAAAATTTTTTTCGAAATTGTTACCGTTATACAAGGCTTTCTCTATGAGGCAGCAAGATCAATAAAAAGACAAAACACCAATAGGAGACCTCTAAATCATATCCGATTTTGAATCTTTATGTTGCAAAAGTTGTTGAATAAAAATGTACAACTTAGGCTAGTGTGCGAATTCAGTTTCGAAAATCATTTTTTTTTAATCAACCTAGGGTCCATGTTTGAAAATAGAATAAGATTTGCAAGTAATACTGTTTTGTATATGTACACAAATTCTCTGACGAATTTCCCTTTCGGGAAACTTGCATATATCATAAAAAGTTCAAATTAGGAGGAAATATATATTTAGCGGAGTTGTATTGTTCATTGCTCATGAATTATTATCAAATTACCAAAACCACCAGATTGCAGACAAAACTGATAAATAGGTCTGACGTTGAATACGCCTCTTCATTCTGTGAATGTGACGAATTTCTATTCTCCAAACGAATTATAATAAAGTTCACATGAAAAAAAATTTAAAAACGTACAAGTGCACATCAATTCTATAATTAATTTCGAAGTTTTTTTTCTTACATCCGAATTACAGATTTTAAACAGCAGATAAAAATATTGAGAACTGAGATTAGATAAAATTCAAGATGCAAAGTATTGATTTAAGTAGAAAATGATATGTTTGACCAGACCGAGATTCAGGAAGTTGGGAACGGGTTCCTATTGTTACTCGTATTGTTAGCGATAACATTTTCATAGAGTTAACGTTTCTTTACATTTTAAGCAGTTTGTAGACACACAATACTTGGCGAATTTTTCTAATTTTCAACTTCATTGAAAGTGCTGTTATATTAAATTACCGTTAAACATGAATATTTTAGCTATATATACAGGGTGTCCCAAAAGTCCCGGGACGGCTGAATATTTCCTCAGGTAAGATATTTTTCAGGGATGTCAAGGTCATTCTTGAAGGAACTTTAAACGAGGAATTCAATGGTGACCTTTATTTTTATCTTAGCCATGACCTTCACGATCCTTTTAAGGTCAAATTGATTTTTTTGAATGGGAATCCCCATTTTTAACCCCGGGAACTGAGACAACGGAAAATTTTACGTCCAGATATGACCTTGACCAATCGAAAATTTGACCCAGGAAGGTCATGGCAGGGTCAAACAACGTACAGCAGGATGACTCGAATGGCATGCATTTTTAAAGAAAATGTCCTGGTGAAGGTCCTGGTCAAAGTCAAAGTCAAGGTCACCAATCGATCTGGGGTAGAAAATGCTACAAATCTTGCGTTGAAAATTTTCTTCAAAAATGCATGCCAGTCGGGTCATCCTGCTGTACGTTGTTTGACCTTGCCATGACCTTCCCAGGTCAAATTTTCGATTGGTCAAGGTCATATCTGGACGTAAAATTTTCCGCTCTCTTAGTTCCCGGGGTCAAAAATAGGGGTTAACATTTAAAAAAATCAATGTGACCTTGAAGTGACCTTGAAGATCATGGTCAAGATCAAAATCACAGTATATTTTAGAATTAGGGACATGGAAAATTAAACATGTTTATCATTGTACCCAAACATTATTAACCCCTTCACTGTCAGTGACACATATATGGGCAAAAAAAAGTCGTGCCTCTTGCATCATGACACATCTAGGTGGGCATTTCTAAAGAAAATTATTTAACGTAATTCGATTCAATTGTGCTTGAGTATATTAAGGTTTTTGAGGTCGCTGAATTAAAACCTGATGTTGGATTTTCAAAATTCAAAATGGCGGATCCAAAATGGCGGCAATACATTATTAGAATCACTTAGACGTTGCTAAAATTGGTGATACTTAGGTTTTTGAGGCCTCCGATTTCAAATCTGATATTGGATTTTTAAAATTCAAAATGGCGGATTCAATATGGCGGTCATGAATTATTAAAAATATTCGGACCTTGATAAAATTGATGATACTTAGGTTTTTGGGATCGCTGATTTCAAATCTGATCTTGGATTTTCAAAATTCAAAATGACGGATACAACGTGGCGGACATGAATTATTAAATATGTTCGGATCTTGATAAAATGGGTGATACTTAGATTTTTGGGGTCGCTCAATCGAAATCTGGCGTTGGATATTCAAAATAGCGGATCCAATATAGCAGATCCAATATGGCGGACATGAATCATTAAAAATGTTCGCACCTTGAGAAGATTTGTGATACTTATGTTTTTGGAGTCGCTGAATTGAAGTCAGGTGTTGTATTTTTTAAATTCAAAATGACGGATCCAATATGGCGGATAAAAATTATGAAAAATGTTTAGAACTTTATCGGATTATCCATAATTATGTTTTTGAAGTTTTTAAACTAAAAACGTAATATGTCCAATGTGGCATAACAAATTTTAAGTAAACAAATTATAAAAATGGTAGTATTAGGGTATGTTACAGAGTGAATAGTTCTTATCAATTGCTCCTCTCAGCCGAAGCCAGAGCCAAGAAACAAGGACGAGGCGGTTATTGACTCTTTTTTTCATTTTTTTTTTATTTCAGTTTGTATTTTTTTGGGGGTTTCTAAATATTTTTCGTAAACATACGGTTATTGGAATTGCATGTAATGAACATTAGCCACGCTAATTCTACTTACTGATGGTACTTTTGAAAGCAAAGTACGACGCAAAGTGGAACGTTACCGCTATCCTTACACATTATATTCGTTGGCTTCCTCTTTGTTTGGGCATTGCATTCGATGCATTTTTTCCTGCCTTTTTGTACGAAATGTATGACGGATAACTGCTTTTTGCAGAACGAAAATGATTTTTGTGCCTGCCACGATTATCTTTACGAACTTTTTTCTTGATTCATGTCCGCCATATTGAATTTTGGAAATCCAACATCATATTTCATTTTAAAGACCCCAAAAACGTGAATATGAACAATCCGATAAGTTCTAAACATTTTTGATAATTTTTGTCCGCCATATTGGATCCGCGATTTTGAATTTTCAAAATCAAGCATCAGATTTTTCTTCAGCGACCCCAAAAATCTCATCATCACAAATTTGATCGATATCCGAACATGTCTAATAATACATGTACACCATATTTGGATCCGCTATTATGAATTTTGAAAATCCAACACGAGATTTCGATTCAGCGACCCCAAAAACCTAAGTACCATCGATTTGATCAAGGTCCCAACATTTTTAATGATTCATGTCCGCCATATTGGATCCGCGATTTTGAATTTTAAAAATCCAACATCAGATTTGATGTCAGCGACCCTAAAAACCTATATACCACGAATTTTATTCAGATCCAAACATTTTTAATCCTGCGTGGAAAAATTTCGTGGCAGTCTTGAATCATGCTAAAGCTAGTACAGTTTTTCTTAAGCCTGTCTATTCACGCAATACTAGCCTGGCGCTACATTGGCGCTGTCTAGTATTGCTAGGTCTTTGATTCAAACCTTTCTACTGTCTAGTCCCAGTCTTGGCGCTATCTAGATGTTCGATACGAATTTGAATATGTGAAGACTGTCCGGATTTTAGCTAGTTTCTAGACAGAATGACGGTTTGGACTTGAACAAAAATTACATATTGTATATTTAAGATAATAAACAATTATTGAAGGTGATTGAATTCTTAGTATACAAACTGTATTCTTAACAACGATTTTTTTTAAATAATGTTTGCAAACACTTTTTTCAATTGAATTATATGGTAAAGTTATAATAAATTTTTATTGAATTTATAATATTCCAGAAAATCAAATTTTAGCATGAATGATTTATTTAATTTATTTGAATTATTTATTGATTGCGTGAATGATAATTAACCCTAACGTATTAATTGTTGTAATAAATTGTTCATGTTTTACCGTAATTAATATTACGATGTAATGCATTGAAATTCATATCCGACAAAAATGAAAAAAAAAATTAACTTTTAGTTGGCCGAGTGTGTTAAGGCCACGGGATAAAGTTACAGCAACATAATATGAAGTTGCATCAAAAGTTCGACACCCGGCGTATATGTACAAGATTTGCGGAAACTCATTTTTTCATTTTTTTTTATACAAAAACTTTGTTTTATATTTTTGATTAACTACAAAATCTATATATTAGACTTTTATGTGATGAAAATTAATTATATTATTTAATTATTAATTATTTTTTATCATAATAGACGATCTGTTTAGAAACTAATCGATCCGAGCGTTACATCCCAGCCTAGCCACTGGACAGTCAGCCTGTGGCGCGCCAGTGTAGACTCAAGGCGGACTAGACAGAAACAGTACAGCGCCACGAAATTTTTCTACACGAGATATTTGATGACCGCGGGTGTCCCAGACTCAAGTGTCCGGACTGATATACACAAGAAGTCCAATATAAGGCCAGTTTCGGGGGTTGCCTCGCACTGGCCGTAGCACTAAATCAGTCGTTGGAAACGTAAACAGTCAGGGCCGTGTGAACGATTTCTGCTGGATTTTTCTCCCGCTTTTGTCGCTCCCGCTTACCCCGGTACTTCCCGCTTTTATCACTCCGCTACTGGTGGCGACGAATTGTTGACACTGCCTGTGCGCTGAGAAACTGCGTGGGCCAGCAGTTCTAGGATGAACTAAGTCAGTCGGTCTCATATTGGACTTCTTGT
The DNA here is from genome assembly GCA_932195095.1 of Andricus curvator. Lineage (NCBI taxonomy): Eukaryota > Metazoa > Arthropoda > Insecta > Hymenoptera > Cynipidae > Andricus > Andricus curvator. The sequence continues at coordinate 456,224 of CAKNYM010052727.1, read as the reverse complement.
GTAGCTCTATAAAAATATAAAAAATAAATCGAAAATTTCTTTTCCAAAAATCAGTTGAAATTTTAGATTTTGAGTGATAAAATATTCACGCTGGACCAATGAGGAGCGTGGTATAAACAGACGTGCGTAAGTGAGCGAGAGTCCAACGCAGTGTTACTGAAGCGAGCGCCGAGGTAGGGTTAGCGACGAGAGAAGGGCGGTCACTACACGACGTTGGACTCCCGCTCACGCACGCTCGACTGTTTATACTGCGCTCCTGATTGGTCCATCTTAAATATTTTATAACTGGAAAACTAAAACTTCAACTGATTTTTGGAAAAGGAATTTTCGATGTATTTTTTACATTTTTATACAGCCATATAAGTCCGGACACTTGAGTCTGGGACATCCTGTATTGGATCCGCCATTTGTAATTTTAAAAATACATCATATTTGAAATCAGCGACCCCAAAAACCTAACTACCACCAATTTTATCCAGATCCAAACATGTTTACTATTCCATGTCCGCCATATTGGATCCACCATTTTCAGTTTTGAAAATCCAACTTCAGATTTGGATTCAGCGACCCCAAAAACATTGACCTTGCAAATATCACCTAATTCTGAATTGTTTTTTCACGATAACATTTTTGGCACGATATGTTCTTTTTCGCCTGACTGTGAAGGGGTTAATCACAATTTTTTTAACATTTTTTTAGACGTGAGTGATACATATTTTTCATTAATAATCGCGATTTTTAAGAGAGCGTTAGGTATTTTAATAGACAAATTTTCTCGAAAACATTAATTTCGAATGAAAGAAATTTTTTGAAGGGCGATTGCTAAAAAGTTGACCACTTTAAGTCCTACCTAGTGGGCGAGAAATTTAAAAACGTAATTAGAACGTCTTAAAAACGTTCCTTGGACGTACAAGTGAAAAAACGTTCTTTAACGTTTGTGCCTACTGGGTAGTTATTTTCCACTTTTCCTTGGAATGATAAATGTTTTCTGAACTACAAATTTAAAATGAAAAAATTTCTAAATAATAGTAACACCAATTTTTAAATATTGGACATTTACATATATCACTTATATTGAGTAGAAGAAGATAAATGTGGGCGTCCGCATGAAAAGGGTCCTTTTGGTCGGTTCTAGTTTGGGGCATATTCGCGTTTTTCTGACTTGAGGTCAAAATGATTATTTTCGGGCTTTAGTAGGGGCGGATACTGGGCCCTATCGTGAACCTATTCGGACTATACTCATATCCATAAAGTAACCAAAAGTAGGTATATTTCATGTTTGAAGGAAAATTATAACATGTGTGCTTATGACACTCACTAAGTTTAGATGCGTTTTTTTTCGAAAAACGAGTTTTTGAAGTTACAACTTCAAAAATGCCCCGGCCATATGGCCGCTTTTCATGCGGACGCCCACAAATATCAGTAGTAGAGTTTAATATTTTAGAGCTCAGGAATTGAAAAATTGCTTCAAAATCTGTCCAAAATTTTTTTTGTCTGGTCATGCTGCATTGCTATTTTAGGATAAAACTCGAAAATAATGATTCAAACTATCAGGCGTGGATCCAAAGAAGTGACCTGAATGGGCGGCGTCAGAAAATTGTATACACATATAGAGAGCTATTATTTTTTTTTAACTTGTTCTCGGGTTTACCCGGGTTTTCATCATCAGCCACGGGCTAAGTCAAGTGCCTCATGAGATGAGGACGCTATAAATTAATTTAATACGATGTTTGAAATTTCTTGCGATAATGTTGCAGGTACAAAATTAGGAGCATGATGTAGTTTGAAGTTCGTCTTTTACCGATGTTGTCCTAACACAGCAGCCGCGAGTGTTTGGAGGTGACAACAGTCGCCTCTGGATGGTTTATTAGAGCTACCATCTGCCACTCCATAGGTTTTTAGTTGCTTGCTTCTTGATGGTCTAGAAATAAGTTTATTACAATGCGACAGATGTTCAGTGTATCTTGCGTGCACATTTCCTGTAGCCGAAATCACAATAGGATGAATAGATGCATGCTTCACATTACTCCATATTGTCTTTACTTCATGCCTCAGCTCGCTATACTTATGGATCTTGGTTGCGTAGGTTGCCTGCTTGGGCTTAGCAGAATAAGCATGTGAAATCGGCCCCCGCGCGTATGAAGTTGAAATTAATGTAATAAGTTCGTTTCCACTCTGGAGAATTAAAAAAATCGATCAATTTCTCGAACATAAAATAAGCATTAGAAAAATGTTTTAAAATTTTGAAATTTTTTTTTCCTATGTTGTTTTGGAGATACCACTTTTATTTTTTCAAGAAAACATCCTTGCATTGTGTACTACAACTCAGATTTTTTATGATTTTTTTTCTGTTGTGGAACATAGTTCAAAAAAGCAATGTACGTAACGGCGCGGAGCCGCCCGCTGCCGAGGTTCACGGTGAATAAATAGGACCCATTTTTTTAAAGGACGTCTGCACTTTGCCTATACACGTATAGTTTCCAGAGTTTACCACGAGGAGGTTGCAGTACGTTTTTAAACTCCTTATTATCTCACATCAGTTCATAATCATCGGGGTGGTTTTTTAAAGTGAGTCCCCTCGCCTCTCACATCAGTTCATAATCATTGGGATGTTTTTTTAAATGTCAGTCCCCTTGCCTCTCACACATTGCTTAATCTTCTTCGCTGTCACCGTCAATTACTGGAATGTAACAAATAATGTAATAAAAAACGTAACAAACACATGACGATTGCTGCGATCGTCTTCTGTTTTTATGCATACGCCACAAACAAATGACGATTGCTGCGATCGTCTTCTGTTTTTATGCATACGTCACAAACAAATGATGGTTGCTGTAATCGTTTTTGTTTGCCTGCATTACACAGCGTAACAAAATTGAACGTTATATCATAAGGTTTAGTTAGCTATAAAGAAAATTCAGAATTAATTCAGAAAAGAAATACACGATTCTTGGGATTTTGGTACATCAGAGTTTGTGACGGCTTCAAGCTCGACTGCTACCGCCATTCTTACCCCGGGCGTCCCTGATCTACTATATATATGCTTACCGAACGATAAAGAGTCGTAACTAGAGTTGTTTAAGTCGCGAACCCCCGGGCATTTCTATGTCCTAAAATAGAACGCAATTCGTCGTTTTCTAATTACGCATACGTTATTATGGCGAATTAATAATTATGTATTATGCGCTGTATCGATACATTTGCATCGATGCTTTAATAATTTTTGAAACATTATGGAACTTTGTGCTAAGGTGCCTTGAAAATCCTTTTGTAGAACATTTGATTTTGTGACTACCAGACCCGAGGCCGTCAAAAAAAATCGAAGATCAGTGTAAACGGTTCTATTGATCAAGTGGCTCGAAATGACTGCATGGGGCAATGTCGCACTCATGATTTTTATTCTTTTGAACCATGTTCCACCGCACAAAAAAAGATCATAAAAAATCTGAGATGTAGTACGCAATGCAAGGATGTTTTCTTGAAAAAATAAAAGTGGTATCTCTAGAACAACATAGGGAAAAAAATTCCAAATTTTAAAACATTTTTCTAATGCTTATTTTTTGTTCGAGAAATTTATCAATTTTTTTACTTCTCCAGAGTGGTCTTTAAAACATATATTTTGTTCATTAAAATCGGTCGAGCCGTTTTCGAGAAAAATCATTTTTTTTATTTTGCTTTCCCCCTCCATATCTCCCACAAAAATAGGATTTTGAAGTTGAAACTTGGTGGAGTTTCATACCACATGAAAACACTTATGACATTAATTTCAGCTTCATACGCGCGGGGCCGATTTCACATGCTTATTCCGCTAAGCCCTTTTCGATTAAGTGGACAAGCCATGTCGATGATGTAGACTCTCAGTCTTTTATCTCTTGCATCCCGATTTCAGATTGATTGGTTCGGATATAGTGATCCATCTGAATAGTAACATCCGAGTATAAGATGTAATCTTCGTTTTCTAAAACGGACACTGGAATGTATCTATAAAAAGGCATCCATTCTGTTAAGAGTTCTAGGTTTAGGGCAAGTTGTTGATGTATAATGCCCGCCACATCATTATGTCTGCGCGCATATTCTCTCTGGGCCATTACGCGACAACCATCAATAATGTGCTCGATGGATTCGTTGGTATCTCCACATAACCGGCACCGGTCAACCACGTATTGATGTAACACGTGTTTGCGATAATTTATCTTGCTGACAACCCTGTCCTGAATGGCAATAACGAATCCTTCTGTTTCTGGATACAGTACGCCCTTTTTCAGCCAAATATTGGATGCCTCTTTATCCACTTCATGTTGATCTGACGTTTTGAGGTGATTGCCGTGGATGGCTTTTTGTCTTCATTGCATTTCTAATTCCTCTATGGTTTCTACCCTGATATTCAAGGACTCCTCTAGAGTAAAGCGCAACATCTCTCTTGATATTAAAAAAGTCTCGCAACTGCACGGAGAATAATGGAAGGTCAGTTTGGCCATCTAGATGTGCAAACAGACTATATTGCAGGGTCAACTATAGGACAGCCCTTGAAGATGGCTAAAGAGACTATCTCTAGAAGATTAAAACAAGAGGTTCAAATCGATCATCTCAGAGTTTCGACTTGGTCATCTCGGACGGTCGACTCAAGTGTCATAGAGAGTCGAACCGATCATGAGAGATGGCGGAACTGATCATTATAAAGGGTCGAATCGCTCATCATAGAAGGTTTATTTGGTCATATCAGATAGTCGACTTGATCTCCTCGGACAGTCGACCTGGCCATCTTAGGGAGTCGATTTGATTATCCTACATATTCTATATTTGTTGTCCTTTTCCTACTTATTCCAGTCTCTCTCTTATAAGAGACTGGTAATCATAAAATTAAGTGGAACCTATAAAACCTGAAAATTTATATGAAATACATGAATTCTAAAAGCATTTTTTATTCTTTGTGCAGAGTGAGGTGTATGAGACATAATTTGATATGCACAAACAGTGCACATTGACAATATATTTTTGAGAGCACGAAAGGCTAAGAACACCGCACGGTGTCACAATGAATTGTAAAATTTCAAACATTGAAGTGAATTCAGAAACCAATATCCCACATCTCGTTACTTTCTGCATCATCAATGAATGCTGAAATTTTTTGCAGGTTTTCAGTTTGAAACGACACGGTGACAACAAATTGATAGCTAAACGTCCAGTTACGCCTTTATCCTAAATCCTTTGGAAGCATCAAATTTGACGTTCTTTCTTATGCAATTCACTCTCCACGCATATTCGAAATATCAAAAAGCAGTTTAAACTTGTTAAAAATATGTTTACGTTCAATAAACAGCAAGTGTGACGCTGAACGGCTCAATGACATTCACTCACTCCGAAATTTCTCTGGACCACGTAGGGGTGTTCGATTCCGATTCGATTCTTGAAAAAATCGATTTTTTAACGAAAGAATCGATTTTTGAATCGATTCTTCACTATTCGATTTTTTGGTGAATCGATTCTTTACCCTATGAATCGACGAACCGATTTTTTTACCGTTTGAAATTCATTTAGCTCTTTGTTTTCACCCATCACATTTTTTTAAACCGAGACACCAAATCAAACCATATCTAGTTTACAGTTTACACAGTCTAAACTATAAAGGAGTTTTCACATCCCAGACTCAGATTCAATTACTTAAATAAAAGGTGGAGATGGGGACCATGAAGCTTTTTGATTGGCCTTTCTGCTAGCGGACATATTTGTCACTAACCGAAAGACCAATGAAACAGCTCCTCTTTGTTCGCTGGTGGCACGGCCTGAGTGCAGTGCATAATAATATAAAAGTGCATAATATTAAATTTTTCAAAAATTTACAGTTCAATTGTTTAGTTACCTATTTTATTCATCAGCTTATTTATACAAATAGCAAAAACATATTAAAACTTATTCTTTATTTGAAGTAAAGTTATATTTATAATTCAATTTCTTATAAATTCAATATTCACGATGTTTTAGATCGATTCTTGAAAAATCGATTCTTTTGTTATCGATTTTTAAGTGAATCTATTTTCATTATTCGATTCATAATCGATTCAAAAATCGATTTTTCTGGAAGAATCGAACATCCCTAGTCGTATCCTTTCACACTGCATCCATCGCGGCGACAACCAGATTGGTTGACGTTGGCGCGCTAATTTGAAATTATGAAATGTGAAAAGCAATTTTAAACAGCAAATAATACGAGTAAAGTTATTAAAAATAATTCTTTGCTCACAAGAACGACTTGTAAAGTAAAATTAAAATTATTTATTAGATTTTTTTCTTAAAAATAAATGACAGATTTTAATTTTCAAAGAAAGGAATATATTTTTCATCTTAAATATGAATTTACAATTATTCCTAATATTCTTATGTACTTCACATTTATTATTTGTTGTGAACATTTGACTTACACATTTATTTATTTTAAATAAACACGCCAACGGTAACTAATCAGGTTGGCCCGCCGCGATGGGTCATTTGCTCTTCCGTGGATGGTCGAAAAGAGTGAAAACAAGATGATCGTATTTACCATCCCGAAAGGATACTTCGATTATCCCTGCTGGCCATAAAATAAGAGTCTCTCTGACTATGTCAAAAAAATTCTAAAAGGCTCTTTAGACGATCTAGAAGAACGGACTGCCTCTCTAAATTTTGACCCTCTAACTTTGACCATCCATTTTTCTCCGTGCAGGTATTTATATCACTTGCCCTCTGCGGTCCCTAGTTCCCCTCTGGCCAAATGCACTGTTCTACATTTATATATTCCGAACACCATCTGTATATTATTGGAAAACTGCTTTGTGACATAGATCACTTGCTGCAGTTCGTTGCCTGAACTAGCGTATAGTTTCAGGTCATCCATGTATAGAAGATGGGTTAGTTTATGACCATCCTCATTATCATGTATTCTAAACCCATGAAACATGTTATTTAGTGCTTTGCTTAATGGGTTCAATGCTACACAGAACCATAGTGCACTGAAGGAGTCTCCTTGAAAGAAACCCGCTGTAATATATACTGATCTAGTTATCCTTGGTTGTCCATGATCAACATACTTGATTCTTGTACCCCCAAAGCATCATCGCAGGACTTAGAAAGTCATGATGCGGGGGCAGATTTTGTAAATTTTTAAGACTTCAAGCAAATAGTCATGTGGTACAAAGGAAACGCTTGCTCGTATCACGGAGAAAAATGGATGGTCAAAGTTAGAGGGTCAAAATTAAGAGAGCCAGTCCGTTCTTCTAGATGGTCTGAAGAGCAATCCAGAATTTTTCTGACATAGTCGGAGCGGCTCTCATTTTATGACCAGTCTGACTGTTATGAGAAAGTAAGACTCACTATCAGGGATAAGCAAGGTATGCTTTCGGGATGGTCAATAGGATCATCTTGTTTTCACTCATTCCGACCATCCACGGAGGAGCAAATGACCTATCGCGGAGGGCCAACCTGATTAGTTACCGTTGGCTTGTTTATTCAAAATGATTGAATGTGTAAGTCAAATGTTCACAACAAATAATAACTGTAAAGTGCATAAAAATATTAGGAATAATTGTAAATTCATATTTAGGATAAAAAAGATATTCCTTTCTTTAAAATTAAAATCGATCATTTATTTTCAAGGAGAAAATCTAATAAATAATTTTAATTTCACTTTATGAGTCTTCCTTGTGAGCAAAGAATTATTTTTAATAACTTTACTCTTATTATTTGCTGTACACAATTTCTTTTCACATTTAATCATTTTAAATAAGCGCGCCAACCTTAACCAATCCGGTTGTCGACGCGATGCATGCAGGGTGAAAGTAAACGAGAGTTGAGAGCACCGTGGTCTAGAGTGTCGAGACTCTAGAGCATTTTCAGAGTGAGTTTATGTCATTGAGCTGTTCAGCGTCACATTTGCTGTTTATTCAACTTAAACATGTTTTTAATAAGTTTAAGCTGCTTTTCGATATTTCGAACATTCGTGGAGAGTGAAGTGCATAAGAGAGAACATGATGGAAAGTGAATTAAGCTTATTCTTTTGAATTTTCAACGTCAAATTTGATGTTTCAAACTGAAAACGTGCAAAAAATTTCAGCATTCATTGATGATTCAGAATGTAACGAGGTGTGGGATATTGGTTACTGAATTCACTCCAACGTTTGAAATCTTACAATTCAGTGTGACACCGTACCGTTTCCGCAGTCTTTTGTGCTCCAAAAAATATATTGTCATTGTACACTGTTTTTGCATATCAAATTAGGTCTCATACACCTCGCTCTCCACAAAGAATAAAAAATGCGTTCAGAATTCATGTATTTCATATAAATTTTTAGGTTTTATAGATTCGACTTAATTTTACAATTTTCAGTCTCTTATAATAGAGAGACTGGAATAAGTAGGAAAAGAACAACAAATATAGAAAATGTAGGATAATCAAATCGACTCCCTAAGATGGCTAGGTCGGCTGTCCGAGGAGATCAAGTCGACTATCTGATATGACCAAAGCGTCCCTCTATAATGAGCGATTCGACCCTTTATAATGATCAATTTCGCCATCTGTGATGATCGGTTCGACTCTATGATGCTTGAGTCGACCGTCCGAGATGACCAAGTCGGCACTCTGAGATGATGGAAAGAAGGGTTGCCAACTTATCAAATTCAGATATTCCAGCTGATCGAAAATGGCGGTAACTGTCGGTAGGTAATGATGTACACGACGCACACAAGCCGCAGATTCGGACTGTTTTTTTTAAATGTTAATAATTTAACAAAATTTTATTGTGCCAAAAGCATATTTGGTGCTGCCTGTTGAAAAGGGGATTCAGATTGATTACTGACTGGAGTCGTAAGTACTTGTTTTAATAAATACTCAGAGTGGTAACAAGACAGTACATCTTTTAGGTTATGTTTGTTTTGCTTAAATGTAATTTTGAAATGTAAATTTTAAATATCTGGTTTGTCTGAACTTGCACCAAAATTAATTGAGGGATTTATTATTATTTCAAATATTTCAAGGAGTTTTCAGAAATGAAAGCAAAATTCGTAGGATTGCGAAGAATTTCCTAAATGTTTTATGATTCCATGGGACTTCGGAGGATTTTAAGATTTTATTAAAGAATTCATTTACAAGAATGATGTATTTTTAAGTATTTAAAAGATTTAAACAAGAGATTCTTTAAAGTACATTTAAATAAAAGAAAGTACATTTAAAAAAAAAAAACATAAAATGAAACAGTCAAATTGTGCAACAAAATTTCACAAGAAGGCTTAAAAAGAAGCATGTTCCTTAAAAAACGTCTTTAAAAACAAATACTCAAAAAAGTCAATTTGTGTAACATGATATTGCACAAAAAGAGTAAAAATAAGAGAAATATGTTTTCAAATAACATGGTAAAACGGCTTATTAGAGACAGATATACGACAATTGAAAAAAGAGGTAGAAAAAAGAAAAGAGACAATCAAACCGCATCACTTTTATTTCTTTATTATTTATCCGTCTTTTTATACTACCAGGTTCCAACATGTTTCAAGGCCCTTTCCGTCTCCTCTTCAGGGAAATTTTTACAGGTAACTAATAGGGAATATTTGTATGCTATGCTAATATTAATTAAAAAGTAGAATTTAATTTGCAGTTAATTATTAAGGAATTATTAATCTTTGTTTATATTTAATATTTCTGAGAAACAATTGTACATTTGAAAAATTTAAAACTTTAATTAACATCTCAATCCAACAATCTTTAGAGTTTATTAAACTATTAATCAGTTCGAAATATCTGATGTCTTTTACCGTTCTCAAAAGTTCGATTCTTGGTCAACCAAAAAAATGTCAAGGTATTTTAAAATATTTTAAAGGATTTAATATATTTGAGGGTATTTCCAAGCATTTTAAGCAATTATCAAGATTTAAAAAAAAATTGAAGGAATTCAAAAAAATGGTATGCGCTTTTACAAAATTTCCTACAATTGCGGAAGGTTTTGGAGGATTTCATAGGACACATAAGGTTTTACGGTATTTTAAAAGGTTTCAAGTTATTTTTGAGGGATTTTATGGACTTAATTAGATTTCTGAGGATTCCAATGTTTTTAAGAGATTTTAAAAGCTCTAATGGTATTTTAACAAATTTTCCCAAATTTCAGGAAACATCATCACATTTCATGGAATTTCAATGTATTTTATTGCAATCAAACGGATTCTAAAGTTTTTAAGTTATTTTATAATATCTTAAGGGGTATAAAAAAGAATTTTATCCGTTTTAAGGAATTTTAATGGCATTTCCAAGATTTAAAGGGTTTTTAATTACATATTTTAATTTTACAGACTACATTTTTGTAATTGATATTAAAAGAGACATTATCCGCACAAAACCTACAGAATCTTTTTTTTTACATAGTGAAATTAAAAAATTGGAAACCTCCAGAACTGATTTGGTTCAAATTTAATAGTTCTAAAAAGAAGCATTAAGAACTGCACATTTTAAATTAGTTTTATTTGGTTAACAAAACTAACATAACAAACCAGACAATAGAAAATTAGTAACGTTCCTGATTGACAATTTAAAAATTAAGAAACTTCAAAATAAATATTTGCGAATTCAAACTATTTCAGAATTGCGCATTCAAAACTATAATTTTAATTAAATTTATACAAATTTTAAAGATAATGCAAATTTTTAAGAGGTGTCATATCATGTAGTATCAAATGACATTTAAATGACATTCGAAGTGATTCGATAGATTTTATTATTCAAAAATTAGATTTCTGTACAAAAAAACATTCAGTGCCATTTCCACCGGTCAAATTTGGAGCATTTTAAATATTGTAAACCTTCAAAATTTCATCATTTTAAAAACGACTAAATTATATGATTTCTTATTGAAAACTTTTAAAATAATGAATTTAGGTTTAATTGAACCGCTAAAAATGAAACAATTCCAATGTCATGTAAACGTGAATTGAATTACAGTTTCGGGCTTGGCTAACAGTAGCCTTGATGCTATTTCTAGGGCCTCCAAACGTAAACAGTCAGGGCCGTGTGAACTGTTTCCAATTGGAATACATAATACTACGCAATATACGCGCGTAAGTACCCGCGCACTGCTCCTCTGTCGCAACGCTGCTGGTGGTCACGCATGGTTGAGCAAGCCTCTCTCGATCCGCGGGCTCGTCTCTTATCACGAAACTGCGGGGTCTTTTTTCTTTTGAGAACACTGATATAATTTAAAGATTAAATTAGCCGGCAGATTAATCTAACAGATTAGGGCCATCCATAAACCCTTTTCCCCTTCCTTAAAGAATTCATTTTTTTCTGAAGATTCATCATTTTAGTTGAAAATTTATTTATTTGGTTGAAAATTGAACTATTTTGTAAAAAAAAAATTTTAGTTGAGAATTATTTTTTTTTTTTTTTCAATTAAAATTTTTGCTTAAATGTTTGCTTTCTTGCCTAAAAATTAAAATTTTGAATTGGGAATTCATCTTTTCTGGATGAAAATTCATGTATTTTGTTGAGAATTCGTCTTTTCTGGTAGAAACTTAATCTTCTTGTTTGAAAATTCATCCTTTTTGGTTAAAACTACAACAACGTTGTTAAAAATTAATTTGTTTTGGTTAAGGATTCAACCATTTCGTTAAAAATTCGTTTTTTTGTTGAATTCAAGTATTTTTCATTTTAAATTAAAATATTTTATGTTGAAATATGAACTATTATATGTTTCATTGAGAATTCTACTTTTTTTGTTGAAAAATTAACAACTTGTTTTAAAGTTGAACTGTTTGGTAAAAAATGCATTTTTTTGGTTGAAGATTCATTATTTTAGTTGAAAATTCTACTATTCAGTAGAAAATTAAACTATTTGGATAAAATTTAACTTTTTTTATTGAAAATTCATTGTAGCTAGTAGTAGCTATTCCATTTTTGGTTGAAAATTTTTCCTTTATAAGTTTAAAATTCAACTATTTGGTAGAACATTCATGTATTGTGTCAAAAATCGTCTATTCGGATAGGAAATTAATCCTATTTGTTGGAAATTCATCATTTTTGTTAAGGATACTGCTATTTTATTAAAAATTTGTCCTCTTCAGTTGAATTCAACTGGTTGAGAATTTTTTTTTTTTGCTTGTTCTTCTTCTTTATTCATAATGTGTCCCCTAAGGGTTTACATGACCTGCGTTTCTTACAATACTTCCGCCGACATAGTTTATATCTTATCCTTACTATTTACACTTATTTACAACTATATACATAAAATCTTAAATCTAGATCCTTATTTCTATTTTTTGCGATAGCGCAATTTGGGAGGTATTAGCGAACGAGTGAGCGAGCGGTCGAAAGCGAGAGGGCAAGCTAGAGAGAGAGAGAGCGAGAAGGCAACCGCATCTTAATCTACTTATGCTATTACATAAACATTACTTACAAATCTTTACGCTTCTAATCTAAGCGACTTCTGTTTCCTTTTTCTTTCACTTCTCTTGTACCTCCATTTTACAATTTTTCCACAGCCATTCTTTACTTCTTTCTCATTCGCTCCTCTAGGCCCCTCCAACTTCTTCATCCACTCTTCCCCCAATCCATCTTCCCCTAGAATCTTTACCACATTCTCTTGCCAGCTTCCTTTATCTTCCATTCCTCTCCTACATCCTTCCCATACATACTCCCATGTTTCCTCTTCCCATTCACAGACTCTGCACTTTCTGTTCTCTTCCTTTTCCCAATATATTTCTTTCCTTACCTCGTTTCTGAATCTAAATCTTACTATTCTGGTTCATCTTCTCTCTCCCCATCCATTTTCTGAATACTTTGGTACTCCTTCCTTTTTTATCATCTTATACCATTTACTATAATTTGATTAATCAATCATGCCCCTTCTTTCTATTAATTGTCTTTCCCTTTCCCTTTTTTCCAGTTCTTCATAGTTTACCGCTGTTTCGTCTTCTATATCTCTAGCATTAAAGAACTCCCTCCTTTCTTCTTCCCAACTCCTTAACTATATCGCCCTCCCTCTCCTTTCTTCTACCTCCGTCAAACAATTTCTCGCTCACTTCCCTCTCTTTCCCTCCCTTAGCTTTGTCTCAGATTTCCATGCCCTCTTTCCCGCTCTAGTACATCATTTATCCCTTTGCACTTCTTCTCTCACCATATATTCCGGCGTTCTCCTATCTACCCCTAGCGTCCACCTTATGTACCTTTCTTGTGAACTCTCAATCTCTTTCCTTTCTTCCCATCCCCATATATCTGCTCCATAACCTAATACCGGTCATACCAGAGTATCAAATAACCACATTCTCCTTTTCCAATTTTTTTCAACCTTTTTTTTTCCTATTCCCCATATCGATCTCATTACCCCTGCTTCTTTTTTTATGCTTTTTCTTATATCGGCTCTATGATCTCCATTTGTTGGCAAGGCATATCACAAATATTTAAACTCCTTTATTTCTTCTGAATTTATTCCCTTCCATCTCCCCGTCCATTCTTTCTTTCTTCTTCCTCCTTGTCTAGACCTCATTATCTTTGTCTTTTCCACATTTAAATTAGCTTCTTTCCATCTAAGTATTTCTCTAATCTTGTAATTAAGCCGGCCATCCTTTCTTCATCCTCTGCCATCAACACTATATCGTCCGCGTATACCAGTGTATATAAGAGTATCTTTTCGTTCCCTATCTTAACTCCTCCCCATGTTTACTTATAATTTCTTCTTCCAAGTTTGATATTAATATATTAAATAAGAGTGGGCTTGGAAGACATATTTGCCTTACTCCTCTCACCAACCAGAAACTATCTCCTACTTGCTCTCCTACATTTACCCTGCATTTTCCTCTTTTAATATTTTCGATACACTCTTCATTAATCCCTCTCGTATCCTCTTTTTCACGATAACTTTTGCTATCGCTCGTCGGTCTTATGAGTCAAATTCCACCTTCAAGTCCGCGAAAATTGCTATCATTGCCTCTTTCTCCCTTCTAATCTTCTTATTCTCTAGATAGTTCAGAACATATATGTTGTACATACATCACCCCCATCCCTTTTCTAAACCATGTCTGACTCAGTGGCTCTATCTTTTTTCCTCAACTTCTTTCTTTAATCTCTCCGATAAAACAGTCACATAAACTTTATATAATGTTGGAAATAGCGTCACTCGTTCATGATCTTTAACCTCCTCCACGTTGTCTTTCTTCACTATGGGTACCACTACTCCTTCCTTCCATAACTCTGGCCACCCCTCTTCTCTCCATACTCGATTGCACATTATCCATGCCCATTCCTTTAATTCTGTCCCCTAATGTTTGCAGACTTCATTTGTAATCGCAACTATACCACGTGCCTTTCCATCTTTCATTATCCCTAATACCTGGACTAGTTCCTTCCTTGTAATGTCCTCCTTCTCATCTGTTTCCCTGCCATATTTTCCCCCTTTCTTAACTTTTTTCTCTACTCCTCCTAGCAATTCCATAAAATATTTTTTCCATTCTACCATCCAATATCCTGATTTACACTTTTCCTTCTTTTCCTCTCTCTATTTACCACCCTCCAAACCTCTTCTTTCATCCTAGCCTTCTCCGCTTCTTCTTCAAACCTTTTATTTTCCTCCTCTTCTTTTTGATCACACAACTCAGTATACTGCTTCTTTTTTCTCCTATATTCTTCTTCACTACTTTTCCCTTTTCTTCGTTTTCTTACTTTCCTTCTCACTTCCTCCTTCTTCTGTTTACATTTCTCATCCCATCCACTTCCAACCCCTCCTTTACTAACTTCTTTTTTGCTTTTGCACTCAATTTTTTTTTATTTCTCCTATCATTATTTTCATCTCCTCGTTTACTTTTCCTTCTCCCATTTTGATATTCCTCACCTTTTCCTTAAATTGTTCTTTATCTTTCATTGAGCAATCCCCTCTTCCTGCTCTTTTTACTTTTGCTTCCTTTTTAGTCATATTGTTTTTACTCTTTTTCCCCTCCAGTGTCACTATTATGGGAAAGTGATCCGAATCTATATAATCCCCTAGCTCTAGTTTCTTGACCTTCTCTCTTACCACGACGTCCACTACCAAATAATCAATTACCATTCCCCTTTCTCCTCCTGAACGTGTATATTCCCCTTCATCCTCCTCTGCATTTCCGTTTAGGATAAACCATCCCATCTCCTCTAGACTCTTAAACAATCCCCCCCCCCCCCCCATTCAGTATCGTGTCTTGGGATTGCCCTCCTTGCTCTCCACCCCATCCCCTTCCTCCTCTATTTCCTGTTCTCGGATTAAATTCTCCTCCTATTATAAGCCTAATCTCTTGTTTATTTTCTTCCATCAGTTCTCTCATCTCCTCTGATTTCTTCTACATGTCACCGTTCACATAAACCCTCTTTTAAATAAATAAATGAACTAATAAATACTAAAGAAGGAAAATAAATAAACTCTTTCCCATCCCTTTTCATCTAGCTACGTCTCCATGATTACTACTACATCCCATTTTTCAAATTTCTCATAATGCTATATTCCAGTAGCATATCCTCCAATCTTCCTTACTTTCGTTTCCCGTCTCTTTTTGTTTCCTACTATTGCATATTTCCATATCTCCCGTTCCTTTCTCTCCTAGTTTCCCGACACCTCATTTTATACTAACTCTTCCCTGTCCTCCTTCAGATCCTACCATACACCTTCTGTCTGTATTCTCCCATACTTAAGTTACGTTCTTCTTCCCTTTTTTTCCTCTTTCGCCATTTTCCTTAACTTATACTGCATATTCCTTTCTACCCATGTCAAATCATCCTCTATTCTCTTCGAGCTTCCATATAACACCCTCTTCTTTGCCATCACTTTCCTCTTATGTTCCCATTTCTTTAGTTTCACCAGTACCATTTTCTTTCCTCTCCGCGCTTCTTTTCCTACACTTCGTACTTCCTCTATCGCTACCTAATCATCTATCCTTTTCAGTATTTCTTCCACTCCTTCCTTCAGCTACTTCCCGTTTCATCTTAGATCCTTTATCACTATGTTACTTATCGTTTCTTCTTTCTCTTTCTTTTCTATTCTTTGTTCTATTTTCCTCAGCCTTTCCTTCTCCTTATTTACACTCTCCCCACCTCCAAACTCCCGGTTTGAGCTTTCTATTTTCGTTATCCTACCTTGCAGCTTCTCTATCTTTTTATTAGGCTCTTCCTACTTTTCTAGTCTTTGTTCCAACGTCTGCATCCTTTTCTCTATACTTTTCCTGACTTCTTCTCATTTCCTCATTTCTTTCCTAAGTTCGGCCATTTTTCGCCTTATTTCTTTCTTTATTTCCTCTCCCATTTTTTCCTGCTTTTCTTCACATACCCCCATAACTTCTACCATCATTTTACACATGACATGCAACTATAAATGTTCTTCTTCTATTGGCCCTCTACGTTCAACTTTGTCTTCGTCTTTCCCCTTGTCTTTCTCCCCCGCTCCATGTTGATCTTTTCCCGGTGGTGTTTTATACATTTTCGGATTTTTTAGGGTGGATCCTGCTTCTACCTTATCTTCACTACTTCCTCTCTCGGCCTTATCCCTCTTCCTATTCACGAACTTCTGAATTGAACCAAAACTCTCCGCCCTCAATCTCTCCCTTTCTACTGTTTTTCTTTACTTTCTCTTCCATTTTTCCTCACGCTTCGGCGTGCAGAACACTTCCTCGTCTGAGTCCCCGCTATTCATCAAACTGATTTGAATTATCCTCGCGTATCGCCCTACGTAACTGGCGTAACTTCTGTCGCCACTCTACTACCTCACCCTGCTAACTTATCTTCTTCCGTGCTTCTCTCTACCTATCCTACCCTGGTGCTGCTACTGGGTTGCACCGGTGTCCCCACCCTGCTCCTCACGGCAAACAAACTAACTTCTCAGGCTACCCAAAACAGACTTAAACGCTCAAAATATCACTCACTTCTATTGTTTTCAACACACAATCTTTCACTCAAATACCCTTCCTTCACACGCTGCCCATTAATGGTACTTTCACACCCCTGTCTGCCTGCCTAGGGCAGGCAGGCAGCTGCCCGAGACCGTTCACACCTCGGTTTTTCCGGCTTGTTCGAGCTGCGGAAAATCTCCAAATCCCGCGGGAAGTTTAAATGTAGTATAATATCAATAAAAATTAATACAATTTTTTTGCAATTAAATTGAGAAATGAAATAGATAAAGATAATTTCTATAATATTTCGTATAAAAAATGAATGATCTACAGATCAAATGAGTAACATTTTAGAGTGTGATTCAAATGTGACATCGGACCGTATCATGTCATCTTCGTGTTTTCTGTTTTGTCGGCGTCTGTCAATATCTTTTCCTTTATTTATTTACACAACGTGGTTCGTCATTTGGGTAAGTTTAGTAAAATATGTTCTCATCACTTTACATTTACATTATTTGCTATTCTTCGTAATGATTGAAATGAAAAATGTAAACTTTTGCGTAAGATTCTTAAAAACATAACCTCTACGAAATCATGAAATGTGTTTCAATAATGTATCGATTTTTTGTTTTTCAGTACAATGGATTATTCTTTCGCAGGAGTAAGTTGTTGAATATTTTGAGCACTGTAATAGCATTATGCACAAAATCAGTTTGAATGAAATGATGTTTTTAATTACAGCCGTTGGACATGCTTTATTGTCAGCTGTGCACAAAAAAATGGTTCTACAGGATTGTGACAATCACAAATTCTTTTAAGGAATAGACTACGAAGATGCAGAAATAGTGGGGAATGTGAACAGAACTAAAAACATCTAAAGCGAAGAAAGCAATGTGGAATTTTTACATGAATATGGGGAAGTATGTACCTTCTTCGACGTCGCCACAAAAGCCATAAAAATTCTGAATCTTCCAACGAATAGTTGTCCATCATTCCTTCTTTATCAACTAATATATCTATTAACCAACATGATTCTTCACACCAAGCAAAATTAAGACAAAATACATACATTTCAAGATGTCGAGAGGTTATGTTTTTAAGAATCTTACGCAAAAGTTTACATTTTTTATTTCAATCATTACAAAGAATAGCAAATAATTTAAATCGACTGTCCCGAAGAATAAGTCACTAACCAATTCTTTCGAAAACAGAGCGTATCAACTATATTATGCTTCGCTAGAGTGTCGTATCTCCATTTAAAAATACATAGAGATACGACACTCTAGCGAAGTAAAATACAGTTGATACACTCTGTATACGGAAAACTTTGTTAGTGACTTATTCTTCGGGACAGTCGAAATGTAAAGTGGTGAGAATATATTTTACTAAACTTACCCAAATAACGAACCTCCTTGTGTAAATAAATAAAGGAAAAGATATTGACAGACGCCGACAAAACCGGCAACACAAAGATGACATGATACGGTCCGATGTCACACTTGAATCACACTCTAAAATGTTACTCATTTGATGAGGTGAAGGTAAGTTAATTTTATGTTTACGACTACTTTAGTTAAGTTAAAAATCGATTTATCAACGTTGATCATTAAAATTTAATAAGAAATACACCTTTTTTCTACAGCCAGAGAAAAAAAATTGCAGTAACTATTCATAAATAAACAATTTGACTGCGAGCTCTTTTTTTCTCAAGTAAGCCTTAGCATTTCCTACAAAATTAATTACAGTTAGCAATCAGTATATTTTTCTCACTTTTACTAATCATTTTTAAAAAATGAACATACTTTAAATGAACTGTACGTAGTGAACATCCTTAGCAAATATTTGAACCACAAATTTAAAGTTATAAAAGTGAAAATCATACAAATTTGCAATTAACTATAAGAGATATGAAAAATCTCTGGAAATTTTGCCATTTTGTATGGATATTCATTAGTCATAAAAAATTTAAAAAATTGCTTGGAACCTGAAAAGTATTCTATGTTTTCAAAATAACAATGTCATTGTCCACACGGAAAAAGTGGATAGTAGTTTCACTTTTATGTATTGTTAATTTGAAGTTTACTTGTTCGCATTGTACAAGAAACATTTCGAATAGTTTTTGATACTGAAATGAGATAGTGATCTCAAAATATACAAAACCTAAAGTCAGCATTACTACTTCAAATTGTAAAAAGAAAGGTTACTAGAACAAGTAGCTTCAATAATTATTTGAAATAGTACAGTTGAACATGTAAACTGCATGAATAACTAATTTGCATAGTAAGCAAAGAATTGTGATTTTGACTTTTGCAAGTGAGTTCGATCTCCGTTTTCGCATTGCAATAAGCACTGCGCGAGATTGTTAGCCTTACTATTTGAAAATGTAAGTAAATTCAGTTTTTTATTCAATTTTTTAGGAGGTCCGTTTGAAATTAAAAAAGAAGGGCGACTTATAACTTGCTTATCAGTAAAACAACAGATTTTCACTTCTCAATCTATAAGACAGACCGTCCACTGACATTTTACAAAATGAAATAAATTCTCGGAAACTATTTTATAATGTTTTCTCTTTTATCATAATATTAGTTGAGATAATTATTATAAATAAACGTAGTGAATAATTCTACTTTATACTTCAATACTGTTTTTTCGTTTTGTAAAAAACTTTCAGAATTAAAAAATGTTCTGATGAATTATATAAAAAAGAATACTTTTCTTACATTATTTCTACTATGGAATTTTCTGCCTATAATATTCTTAATTTCTTATGAAACTAAAACTGATTAGGATCGTACTTGATTATGCCACCCAGGTTCAAAAAAAAAAAAAAAAAAAATTGATTAGCAGTTTGAACTCGAAAGTTCATTGCCTCACTACCCGATTCGGGTAGTGTTTCTAGGTGGATATTTACTACCAATGTGGGCCCACCACACCCACGACGGGCCAACAGCAACGCAGTATTTCCTGAACGGTCACCCATCCAAGTACTAACCGCGCCCAACAATGCTTAACTTCAGTGATCTTACGAGAACTGGTGTTTCCAGAGTGGTATCGCCGTTGGCACCCAGGTTCAAATCTTATATTATTTGGAATTTTTTTATTTATTAGAATAATGCATTGTTTTCGACGTATCATTTCTTGACACAATAATTAAAAAATAATTTGTAATAAAATTTTGAAAAACAAAAATATGTTTTTTCATTTTTTTCAGATTTTTAACAACAATAAAATCTACATTACTACTGTGATATCACGATCTTTAATATTAATTTCTTGGAACCGTCTAATTTTTTTTTATTAAACAGTTTTTATTCAAATTCAGCATCCCCATATTTCATGAGAAGAGTTTTCTTTTTGCAAACAATTTAAATTTGAATCACTATTCAACGTTTGTCTCATCTTGAAATAGTGATTTCGATTTTGCATTTGATATATTATTACGATTTTTAAACTATTTTTTATTTATATATCAGTTATGTAACTGAATGTTGCGTTCTAAATAAAGTGAGATGATAATAGAATCAAATTAAAAATTCCAAAAATGTAATTAGAAAACATTTTTTCAAGTCTTAATTTTCAATAATACAAAATATGTACTTTTTAAAAATTGTAATTTTAATCCTTTTATAATAATACATATAAATTACTCATAATATATTTACTGTGTGAGTTAATACTTCTAAGCAAAATATTTTTCCCAAGCTCGTTACAAAATATTTAAAAAAATATTAGTCAGAAAAAATCTAAGCGGTTCCGTAGCTCACTTGACTAACGCGTGCGCTAGATTTAGGGTTTAGGACAGGTTTTAGATAGGTAGGGTTCGATTCCCCAGCGGGGGCAATTTTTCAAAGTGTTTGAGCGTGCGATAATATGCGTAAGACTCTATGCGTTCAATTGTGTAAGAATAATCGTAAATTAAGTGCAGTAATCATACATAAACTATTTTTTTCCTTTTCAAATCGATCGACATTTTACATAATTTTTGTTCTCGAAAGTTTCGATCTAATCTATTTATAAATCGTGTATAGAATGCGTGCAGTGCATATGTACATATACATATATGCGTAACAATGCGAAATCGGCAAAGTTACTCTTCACAGAAATAGTAACTCTTCTTCTCGCTGAGTGTGGACGGTTACCAAGTAGTGCAGTGCATCCTACTATTTGAAATTGTTCATCCTACTCTTTTAAAAAGTCAGTTTAACTTACCTGAACACAAAATAGTAATTTTAACAAAATTCACCGACGAAAAGCTGCGCTTCAATTTAAAATAGCTAGAACTACTTGTTTAGAGATTTCTTCTAACGATCCAGTTTTTTCCGTGCATTGCTCAAATGGTCATTGTCCGTTACAAAGTATCATTATTAGCCGCTTCGAAAGTTATTGTTATTATCCACTGCCAAGGGTTGTTTTTTGTACTGTTGCTACGAGTGCTTTTTGACAGTTACTAGAGGTTGATATTTTTTGGCATTAGGGGTTATCAACTGTACGATTACTATTTTGCCCTTCAACGGAAAAACATTGTTAAGCGACATTTTTTCGAAAAATGGGTTTCCCGTATCAGTGGAATCGTGAGAGTAAGCTGCGTCTAAATATCGGGGCCCGAGTGTTTTTGTTTATTTTCCTAAAAAGGGCCCTTCAAGAAATTTTGATACAGGACCCCTCAGGGCTAGCTAAGCCACTGATTAAAAAATAAATGTTTAAAATTGCAAATATTAAGCAAATTGACCAAGTACAATGCAAAATATATGGAAAGTACTTTGCAGTGTCTGAAATTTGTAAGAGAAGTCGAATACGTTACGAAATACAAGAGAATAAAGTCGAGCAAAGATATCCGCGAAGAAATCAGCAAGCGACAGCATCATCCGTGGTGACCAGCCGTCGTTTGCGGATTTCTTCTTTTGCAGCCAGGGCCGACGATCCATAACTTTACATGCGTTTTACCCAAAAGGGGTACTTGCATTATTGAAAATGTGATTGAGAGACACATGACATATTGACTGACTAATTACATCATAAGACATGCGTACACGCGTACAGTATGGAGAGCAACTTGCAACCACATACACGGAGAAAAATGGAAGTTCAGTTCAGCCATCTAGATGTGCAGATAGACTATATTGCAGGGTCAACTATAGGACAGCCCTCGAAGATGGTTAAAGCGACTATCTCTAGAAGGTTAAACCAAGAGGTTCAAATCGATCATCTCAGATGGCGAAATTGATCATTATAAAGGGTCGAATTGCTCATCATAGATCCTGGTTACACCGTCGAGCTTATAGTAGGCCGGCTTACAATAAACTAGCTTAAATGAGAGTGTCCAGATTCGCGTCAGCGCAGAAGCCGCAGGGACTCCACGTGTGCGACAGAGAGCCACTGTTGAAAACGCTTTTGCGCCGACGCGAAACTGAGCCACTCTCGTATTTAAGCTAGCTTATAGTAAGCCGGCCTACTGTAGGCTCGCCGGTGTAACCAGGCCCATAGAGGGTTGATTCGGTCATATCAGATAGTCGACTTGATCTCCTCGGACAGTCGACCTGGCCATCTTAGGGGGTCGATTTGATTATCCTACATTTTCTATATTTGTTGTTCTTTTCATACTTATTCCAGTCGCTCTCTCTCTCTCTTTCTTTCTCTCTCTCTCTCTCTCTCTCTCTCTCTCTCTCTCGTAATAGAGACTGGAAATTATGAAATTAAGTGGAACCTATAAAACCTGAAAATTTATATGAAATACATGAATTCTGAAAGCATTTTTTATTCTTTGTGGAGAGCGAGGTGTATGAGACATAATTTGATATGCAAAAACAGTTCATTCATCATCACATTGACAATATATTTTTTTGAGCACGAAAGGCTAAGGACACGGCACGGTGTCACACTGAATTGTAAGATTTCAAACATTGGAGTAAATTCAGAAACCAATATCCCACATCTCGTTACTTTCTGTGTCATCACCCTAGCGGAAGAAACGGAAAGGTTCGGAAAGACCGCGTCGGAAAGATTTCGAAAAGGGTTCGGAAAAAGGTTCCGTTCCGATCCTTTCCGAATTGTACGGGACCTTTTCTTCCGATTTCTTTCCGAACGTCGAGCTGCCCCATGAACCTTTCCGAGTCTTTCCGAATGTCCCACTCTCCGACTTCTTTCCGATCATTTTCGAATGACTCCCCACTTTACGCTTACCGAATGTATCCAATTTCTTTCCGAATCGAATAAAAAAAAATATATTTTTATCTTCAAAGCATTTTAAATTGCAGTAATCCTATTGATTCCTGTTGAATCCAGCGAAGGCGATTCCTTAAAACCTAGAAATAGAGACATTTCATAACTCAGAAAGCCTTTTTGACTTTCGTACGTTACGTACATTATTGCTGCACATTATCACATCTAAACTTTCCAAATTTCGAATATTCCATTTGCCCATCTCTCATTTGTAATTACTATAATAAGTCCTTTATAAAATTCCTTTTTTGTATCGTAAAAATAATACACTATATGAATTATAAATTGCACTGAGCTGGACTGAATGATATCCAAAATTTGCTGTGATTTCAATCAAGAATCTTCGGGAAAGCTCTGACAGCATCTCGTCGTCTCTGCTTGTCTCCAGCGCCATTTTGATCTAAGATTATCGCTTACTCCCTCACTCGCTTCCAGTTGTGCAATCGATAAACCCAATCGATAGTAAGTATTCGATTGCACTGATCCTCGACTGAACCAAAACAATTGAATGTCATTATTAGTTTAAAAAAATGTCGTGAATGAGCGTCAACCTCTGCCAATGATAATGATTCTTGTAGATCTCACAAAAAATATAATCACATTTAATTGCTTTGCTACAAATGATCTTTTGTTCAATCGAGCTCAGTGCAATCGAATACCTGTCATAATCGATATGAATGAAATCGAAGAAACAAAATGGCGACGCAAGAGACACTGATAGCGATTTTCCCAAGATTTTTGTTGAGAATCACAATAATTTTCGGAAATACCTTCAAACATTATTTTGTGCAGTTAATCTTGGAGTAAATCTGGTTTTTTTAGTGTCAGTATAGAAATGGAGCCAAGTGATGCTTGTACAAGTCCAGCTTAGGGCAAATTATATCTCATATAAAGTTTTTTTTACAATACAAAAAAGCAATTTTATGAAAAATGGAAATACAGTAATTAAAAATGATAGTTGCGCAAATAGAATATTTGAAGTGTGGAAGTAAAAAAGGCTTTCTTAATACAGTCAAACCTGGATTTAG
The DNA here is from genome assembly GCA_932195095.1 of Andricus curvator. Taxonomy (NCBI): domain Eukaryota; kingdom Metazoa; phylum Arthropoda; class Insecta; order Hymenoptera; family Cynipidae; genus Andricus; species Andricus curvator. The sequence goes on along the minus strand of CAKNYM010052727.1, from coordinate 432,123 downwards.
CGTCGGTTTTGGGGCTGACGGCCGCGCTAAATCCAGGCTCTCCGAACTATTTTGTCTCTCTCTTGTTTTGTTTCTCTCCTGTTTCTCTCTCTCTGTTTTGTCATGCCTGACTAGACCCCCCCCCCCCCCCCCGGTCCTCTCACGCATCCCCGCTATGCAGCGACAATTCTCGAAAACGCTGAATCAAGGTTCGCTAAATCCAGGTTTGACGGTAGTTATCAAATTTTCCTATTCATAGGTTTTCAGGAAAAATGTGTGTAGAAAATTCAACTGTTTTGTTGAAAATTTGTCTTTTTGGATTGAAAATGCATATATTTAGATATAATTTGCACCTTTTTGTTTAAAAATCATAACTGTTTGATTGAAAATTAATCTGTTTCACCTTTTTTTTATTGAAAATACAACTTATATTTGAAAGTGAAACTACTTTGTTGAACATTTATTTTTTTGGGGGTGATGATCCATCATTTTAGTTAACAAATCTTCCTTTTTCATAATACGAGACCGATGATCGCGCGCTGGAGCGCGCGTGTTTTCGTGATTTGAAATATTTTGTAATTATCTTTTTAATTTATGTTGGAGTTCGAACCAATTCGATTTAATCCGAAACAATTCGAAGCAACTTTTCAATCCCCTTCAACCCTTCTCGATCCATCTTTCAATCCCAAATTAAAACCCAATCTCAATACATGAATGGATTCGAGGCTCACTTATCAATCCTTCTCCACTGATGTATCAGCACCAACTTCAACTCAAACCCATACCGAATCAATTTTTCAATCCGTGCCTCCAATCCTTTTGAATACGTGGGACTTCTTGAATTCAACCAGAATGAATCCGACTGAATCTGACACCAGTCCGAGTGGATAAATGTGAATCCAAACCCAATCCGAATGAATAACGCACCAATCGGAAACAAATTTTCACTCCTTCTCAGTCCGATGCCCAATCCGAGTGAATCCAAGACACATCCCATATCCAAGCTCGCAAGTCCGTGCGCCCAATCCAATGAATCCGTGGCTCATCCAAAATGTCTTTTCAATCCTTCTAAATTCTTGCACGTACAAGTACAACAACTTCAATCCGACTCAATCCAAATCAATCCGAACTCGCCATTCAATAATTTTCAGTCCGAATGAATCTATCCCCTTCTAAAAAATTTCTGAAATTTTGACAGTTTTCACGTATTTTTTAACGTTGTCCGAAAATCTGAAAATGTATCAGATTTCGTAAATATTAATACTATGTGTTATTTATTATTAATTTTTCAAGTTTTCGCATATGTCTCATCGTTTTCGACATAATTCAAAATTTGGATTTTTTCCTTTTGAAAATCTTTTTATTGGGCTAATTTGTGGTGGCCGAAGACCAGCCCTTGTATAATAACCTGAAAATTTTGTCAGTTTCACGTATCTCACTGATTGCGAGATCATTCAACATTTTTTTTAAATAATTTTGAAGACTTTTGCTGGGTTTATTCATGGTGGCCGAGGACCATCAGCCTTTACAAAATCCCGAACGTTTTTCAGTTTTAATGTGTCTTCTCGTTTTTAGATAACTCAACATTTTTATTTTGGAAATCACGCTACTGGGCTGATTCTGGGCGCCCGAGGACAATTCCGGTCAGGAATATCCTGAAAATTTGGTCAGTTTTCGCGTATGACTACTTTACTCTACTTTACTGTTAGTTCGGGGTGGTTTGAGGACCTTCATCAAGCCGTGAAAATTTGGTTAGTTTTCGCGTATCTCTTACCGTTTTCGAGATAAATAAAATTTTTGAATATGTTCCTAAATTCTTAAATCTTTCTATTGGGTTAGTTCGAGTTTGTCGAAAACTCGAACTAACTCAGTGTCTGAAAATGTTTTCAGTTTTCGTGTATCTCTCACCGTTTTCAAGATAACTCAAAAATTGCATTTTTTTAAATTTTGAAAATCGTTTAATTGAGTTAGTTGAAATTGGTCAAAAACAAACCCCCTCTATAAAAACCTTAAAATTTACTTAGTTTTCACGTTTCATGACCGTTTTCGAGATTCAAAATGTTGATTTTTTTTCATTCTGAAATTTTGTTTACTGGTTTAAATCGGTGTTGCCGAGGACCATACTCCTTTAGAAACTCCTGAAAATGTTATGAGTTTACGCGTATCTCTCACCGCGTTCTATCTAGATAACTCAACTTTTTTTTAATTTGAAAAATCTTTTAATTGGGTTAATTCAAATTGGTAAAAAATAAACATCCTCCACAAAAACCTTAAGATTTACTTAGTTTTCACGTATCTCTGACCGTTTTCGAGATGATTCAAAATTAATTTTTTTTTTAATTCCGACAATCTGTTTAATTTTTTACGTCGGGGTGGCCAGAGACCATCCCCCTTTAGAAAAGCCTGGAAATGCTGTCAGTTTTCGCGTGTCTCTCCCCGTTTTCAAAATAACTCAAAATTTTAATTTTTTTTTGTTTGTATTTAAAAAATATTATTATTAGATTAGTTTGAATTTGTCAAAAACAAACCCCCTCTGTAGAATCTTTAAAATTTTGTCAGTTTTCACGTATCTGTGACCCTTTTAGAGATCATTTAAGATTTTGGATTTTTTTCGAATTTTGAAAATTTGTTTACTGGTTTGGGTCGAGGTATGGTTGAGGACCATCCCCCTTTAGAGAACCCTGAAAATGTTGTCAGTTTTCGTGTATCTCTAAACGTTTTCAAGATACCTCAAAATTTGGATTTTGTTTTGAATTTTGAAAACTCTTTCTTCCCTTTCTCCTATGTTTAGAGAAACTAACAATAAATTATAACTAATTCGACTTAAACACACTAAGGGATCATTCATAAACTACGTTACGCGTTTTTCTTTTGTTTAAATAAAGGTGAGAATATAATTTCTGTGAAGTTAAAAAGGATACAACGATATAAACAAAAGAAAAACGCGTCGATCCCTTGTAATCAAATTTTCAAACTACTGTATTAATTCATTATAATACTTAAGCCAGAAATGTAGACTCTTTTGAAATTTGCGCCTACTTGAATTGTCGTGTTATCGAATCTTTTTTACATTATCGACTTATCGAATCTTGCTTTCGATTCTCGACAGCTGATTGGCTGATTCTATTATGACTTACATTAGATGTAAATGGCTAACTGAATTTACCAATAGGGTTTAGGGACTACGCATGAAGTTAGCCGAAATGCATGTACTTTTTTTAATGCTGCTATCTCCTCATCTGAAGTAAACTCGTATGTACTCGATGTCATCATGAATATTGGATTAGAATAATTGTTGCATTAGAATCGCCTTATTGAAGGTGTAACACAGTGTAACCACACTACACTGAATGTAACCACACTTGATCACACTACACATGATCCAATTCACACCAGTCAACTGCGCACGCTTTGCGTTGGAAGGGGAAGGCCATACACATTTATTTTTATTTTCAAGTCGAGAAATTATAATAATTTATGTTAATATGGTTCATATATGTTACTGCAATAACTATAAGATCCATGATAATACAGTATTTTATTATTATTACTATAGAAAATGTCATGTACTTAATATCCTATTAAAATATCAAAGTTGTCTAAAAATCGTAAATGGTTTTGTCCTCTAGATCCGTGATTTTCTGCGATAACAGGATATATCACGGTATTAGTTGATTAGAAGCTATCAGTTCCGCTATAGTCAACTCTGGGTCAAAGAGCGTCAAAAATATTTTTTTCAATCAGACCCTTACCCCCCCAAAAAAATATTTTAAAAATCTAGAAGTCAAATAATATAAAAGATAAAGAATAAAATCTAATATTCTTCCCTAAAGTGAAAAATAAAAAAAGATCAGCAGGATATATATTTTTGGACCTAAAAATTGCATAAAATATATGTATATACTATTATATATAACTTAATGCAATAACTTATAGTTATTGCAGTAATAATAATATATATGAACCATGTTAACAAAAATTAATATAATTTCTCGACTTAAAAATAGAAGTACCATTATTCCTTATTTTTAGTCCGTCACCATATTTGTGTACATTTGAAGCATTTAAAATAAGCGCGCGTATTGCGGCCAATAACGTGGCTTTCCCCTTCCAACGCAACGCTTGCGCAGTTGAAAAAGTCGCGGTCTATTAGCATCACTGATCCACGCGCAAGTAAAAAAAAATGCAGCTAATCAGCAACGATACCAGATACACCGCCATATTCGTGTTTGTGTTGACTGTTAACCAAGATGGCCGTGGAGCTGGTATGCGCGAGTTGGACGAAATTGGAACGTTTTTCGGCTAGACCATGAGTGGGTTGGATCATGACACTACACTTAAATGTACAGCTAGCGGTTGTATTGAATGTCAACCAAGTTGGCCGTGGAGCTAGTATGCGCGAGTTGGACGAAAATGGAACGTTTTTCGGCTAGATCGTGAATGGGTTGGATCATGCCACTACAATTAATCGTATTCGCTTTCGAGATTCATTGATTGAATTAATCGATTCAGATCAGACCTGCCAGACTGCGCTAAGGCGGAGTTTGCGTAGTTTATTGACTCAATCTCAAATTCGAAATCCGCGCCAAATGATTAACCAATAAGGTTTACGCACTACGCATGAAGTTAGCTAACAGGTAACGCGTAATGAGGAACGCAATATGAAGTTGTCTGAAATGCATGTCCTTTTTAGAAAAGGATAACCATAATTTGTCGAAAATAATCTTTTTGTTTGAAAAATTTCATATTTGGTTAAAAATGTATATTATTCAATTGAAAATTCAACTATTTGATTAAAAATTCCTGTATTTCGTTGAAAGTTCGTCTTTTTGTGATAGAATATCAATCTTGTTCTTGACTAATATTCATCATTTTGTTTAAAAATTTATTTCCTTGGTTGAAAGTTTAACTATAAAGTTGAAGATTTCCTTAAAAATTCAAATATTTGTTTGAAAATTTCTGAATATATATATATATATATATATATATAATAAGAGCATGAATAAAAATATATTTATTATTTTAATATTTCTTTTAGTTATATTTCTTTTTATATTTCATTATATTTATACATTTATTTCAATTAATATTCAATTCATTTAATTTTTAAAAAAAATTCATAAATTTATTAGTTAATTATAATATGTTATTATATTTATTTATTTTAAAATAAATATATATATATATATATATATAATACATATATAATAATTACATCATTTAATTTATATTTTACATTGCACATTTATTCGGAAAGAAATCGGAACATTCGGGACGAACATAAACTAGTGGGACACAGGTGAAAATTTGGAATAAGCTATTGGGACACTGCGACATTTATTCGGAAAGAAATCGGAAAGGTTCAGAAAGAAGTAGATGCAGTGGGACACTTCGGAGAAAATTCGGAAATAAGTCGGAAACCTTCGGAAAGAGAGGCATTCGGAAAGAAATCGGAAGCAAAGGTCCCATACAATTCGGAAAGAGTCAGAACGGAACCTTGTTTCCGAGCCTTTCCGTTTCTTCCGCTAGGCTAAAGCAATGAATGCTGAAATTTTTTGCACGTTTTCAGTTTGAAACGACATGGTGACAAAAGATTGATAGCTGAACATCCAGTTACGCCTTTATCCTAAATCCCTTGGAAGCATCAATTTTCACGTTGAAAATTCAAAAGATTCACTTTCCATCATGTTCTCTCTTACGCACTTCACTCTCCACGAATGTTCGAAATATCGAAAAGCAGTTTAAACTTATTAAAAACATGTTTAAGTTCAATAAACAGCAAATGTGACGCTGAACGGCTCAACGACATTCACTCACTCCAAAAATGCTCTAGAGTCTAGAGTCTAGACCACGGTGCTCCCAACTCTCGTCACACTGCATGCATCGCGTCGACAACCGGATTGATTTAGATTGGCGCGCCTATTTGAAATGATTAAATGTGAAAAGCAATTGTGTACAGCAAATAATAAGAGTAAAGTTATTAAAAATAATTCTTTGCTCACAAGGAAGACTTATAAAGTGAAATTGAAATTATTTATTAGATTTTCTCCTTAAAACTAAATGATCGATTTTAATTTTACAGAAAGGAATATCTTTTTTATCCTAAATATGAATTTACAATTATTCCTAATATTCTTATGCACTTTACATTTATTATTTATTTTGAACATTTGACTTACACATTCAATCATTTTGAATAAACAAGCCAACGGTAACTAATCAGGTTGGCCCTCCGCGATGGGTTATTTGCTCTTCCGTGGATGGTCGGAATGAGTGAAAACAAGATGATCGTATTGACCATCCCGAAAGGATACCTTGCTTATCCCTGATAGTGAGTCTGAACTTCTTATAACAGTCAGACTGGCCATAAAATGACAGTCTCTCCGACTATGTCAAAAAAAATCTGGATGGCTCTCTAGACGATCTAGAAGAACGGACTGACATTCTAAATTTTGACCCTCTAACTTTGACCATCCATTTTTCTCCGTGTACTTATCGCTCACGTCATTGTTTATATAAACAAATCTTTCTTAGGAAGTCGATATATTTTTGCCGACTCTCATACCAAAAGTCATTCTAAGATCAAATTAAATTAATCCAACAGTTGCTATTGTACATTCTCAAGATTGTTATTGTTCTATGCTACAAGGGTGGTTTTTGACCGACACTGAGAGTTTTGATTGACTGTTCTCAGAGTTAGTTAGTATCTGGTGCAAGAGATTGTTATTGCTATTGTGTGTTGCTAAGGTTTCTTTTGTTGTTTTTATTGTTTAATTGGGTTTTTTATTGACAATTGTTAAGACCACATAGCACACTTCCCGAAAAAACCAAGTCTGTCCCAGGTTTAGACCTATGTTTTTCCCGAAAAAACCTGGGACAGACCTGGTTTTTTCGGGAAGTTTTCTATGTGGGAAGGTTGTTTTTTTCTGTTGTTAAATATGTTATTGTCCGGTTTTGTGGATAGTTGTTTCAATTACTAGAATTGTTATTAACCGTTGTCAAGGTTGTTATTATATGCTGATGAAGGTGTTATTATTCGGTCCTAGGGATTGTTATTGGAATTTGTTAAAGTTGGTAATGATCATTGTTAGGGGAAGGAACTATGATAAGGTTGCTATTGTCCATTCCTGAAGGTTGTTATTCCCCGTTGCTAGGCTTTATTTAATTGACAGTTGCTAGGTATGTAATTAAATAGGAAGAGGGGGTGTTATTGATGATTGCTAAGGGTTACATTCGCATTTTCAAAATTCGATGCTTACTTAAAATTATGAGTCCCCGAAATTCCCATACCTGATATTAGTCCGATATTAGATATTTAGATATTTGTTAAAATTGCTTTTCAATCAATGGATATCCTGAAACCTGCTAAGACTATATTTGAAGAATTTTCAAATTGATTATCGAATTTTAAAAAACGAACACCTTCGAATTTGTCTAACTTAAAATTGCAAGTATTAAAGGTGGACTAATTTTAAATAGAATTACTATAAGTTGATCCTGAATATTTTTGGAAAATGTCATTATTATTCAAATAGCATAAAATGTCACTGGTGCCTCCCCTTATAAATGTATTAAAAAATTAAGTATAGAGGAAACGAAAATAGAAGTGGAATGTTCAACACATATTAAATTAACAAAATGCAGACTACTTTAACGAGCAGTTTCGCCTTAACCCTTTCCTTGCTGTCAGCCATTTTCTGGGCACTGAGGTCTGAGGTCTGGGCCTTAACGCACTTAAAAAAAAATAAAAATGTGGCACGCATAGCATTCCACAAGGAAGTGAGTTTCCTTGCCCTTCGTTATTTCTCTCACTCTTATTCGGCGCGATTCCAGAAAGAATTAAAACACGGCTGGAGAATGCTGATAAACTGAGATATTTGCCTCTTCATGGGACTAAATTTCTGCAAGTTTTTTTTCTGGGAACCAATTAAAATGATGCGCGATCTTCAATGAATTCGAAGAAGCAGAAAAAATGCACCAGTGTTTTGTATAATTATTTGATTAAAAAGTAAATTAATTCATATGCAAAGTAGACCTTATCTTATAATTAAGCAGATTTGTTTTTTCTGACACAGTTAGGTATCCTTAGGTCTAAATATATTACTCTCCTAGCATCTTTTCTATTAGATACCATTAAAAGGATTCGAACATTCAAAATCCATGATAGGGGTTTTTGCCAAAAAGTTCAGTATCTTAGGTTCCAAACAATAGCTTTACGCATTTCTAATGAGGCAATACATTTTTTGTACACACCTGACATTCGATTTTCTGAACCAGTACTTTAAATTCAAAAATTACAACATAATATCAATAAGATTTTACTAAAAAAATTTCATTTGTGTAAAGCGCACTTGTATTAATTTATCATACTTCTCTAAATATAAAAAAAACTTATGGATTAAGACATGTTGATATAGTATACCGGATACTCAAAACTAAAAACAGAAAAAAACTAGGCTTCTTTTCATTTATTGTTTTTTCGCACGTGTTTCAAACATTTTTCCCGGGCATTCAAATTTTAAATTCAAGCCCTCAAAAGTTAACAAATTCAAATTTGAAGAATTTCTTGACAAATATTTAAAACCGAATTGAAAAGTAAATCTATTAAAGTGAAACAGTTCTAACCTTAAAACGTTTCAAAGTTAAAATTAAAAACTTTAAACGGTTAAACTAAAAAAATTTTAATGGACGTGTCTAGATACTATAATTTTAAATATATGTATCTTCGTATAACCAATTATAATATGGAAAGCATCTTAAAAGTCAAATAATTTGAATTGAAAATGAATGTGGTGACAAAAGTCAACGACAACATCTATATCATATTCCCAGACGTTAATTACACGAAAATTTAAGATCACATCTATTGTTCAATTTAAGTTGAGCTGAAAATGTTCAAAATGTAATAATATCAGATAAAAATATCAAAAATTTTGTCCATTTTTTAATTTTGTCGTTTGACTTTGAACTAAAATTTATAATTCTGTTTGCGTGAATACTTCCAGATGTTACATAACTGTGTTATTAAAAACGTCCCCCAATCGAATAGTTTTCAATAATCTTTCAGAATTGACACAAAAAAACTAAAATCCTTTAAAATAAGAATATTTTGCATTCAAATCATCGAAAATTAAATAGATCGAAATTGAGGAATATCAATTTAAAAGGCTTATTGTTGTATATAGTTACACAATTTTGAACTAAAAGCTTTAAGAATTGAATAAATTTAAATATGATGCCTGCGAAATTAGACATTTTGCAAAGGAGAACCATTTAAAATTGACACTTTTCAAAGTTTTCTGGTAGAACTATTATGAATAAAAAAGGAAAAAATATTAGGCATTCAATCGACAAAAAACTAGCTTTGTTATTCTTGATTTTATCAATTTTTTTGCTTGGAATCCTGGTTTTAAAATAAATATAAATGCCATTTGGAAACCAAATTGAATTTTGCGGCTCATCAAAAATTTACTTCTTTCAATTAGTGTGAACTGTAAAGAGTGTAAAGCAAAAAGAAGGTTTGGATTCCAACCAAGATTCCAACTGTTTCGGCTTTCTAGCTGGAACTCCTGAAGAATAAATTTTAAAGGACATGTCAACTTTTCGTAAGGGTCCGAAGAAGTTCGAGGAATGAAGGCTAACCCATACATTAGCAAAAAATATTACAATTCTGACTAAAATTTATTATAACATTTCATCATGCCATTTTTTCATGCAAAGGTAAATACAAATAATTGTAAAATGCTGCAACAAAAAATTTTTATAAAATTTTCTTTCACCAAATTTACTGTCCGTCTTTTTTCACGTATATGACTGAATAGGAAAATTCCATTTTTATACAAAGCTGAAAATCGTACAAGTCAATAACATTTTCCGCATTTTATAAATTATAATTATTTGTTGAGAAATTTTTGAAACTTTAACTTGTGAATAAATAAAAACTTCGAAACCTGTTGTTTATTTAAAATATACCATACAGGATATAAAAAAATGAATAAGTCATTTTTGTGAAACAAATTAGCTTTCAGTTTGTATCTGCTACAAAATCCTTAATTAAACATTTTTTTTATAAAACTTGTACATGTGCTCAGTAAACGTGTATTCTGAATCTCAAACTTTATTTTCTTTATAAATATTATTTTCCACAGAAATTAAAGTTTTAGGAGTCCAATACCCTAATTTTGTTAAAAATATTTTAGGAATAATATTCCTTAAAACATCGACAATTTTAAATTACCCATTTTCTAGAAGTCTTGAAAACATTTGGGTATCAATATTGAGTATTTTAGCATGCCATCGCGGTCTTAATAGGATAGGTGGAAATATCAGGAAGGTTATTAGTTTTCACACGGTGTGTGACAAGATTTCTCTTCTGAGTGATTGTTACCATCTCCGATGATAGTACAGATTCCTAGTAAGGTTAGCATAGTTTTATAGTAATATTTTTCAAGTGTAGAATGCATTTGCTCAATTATAGTTCCTCCTTTCGTTGGTTGAAGACCTTTCAGTTTTACGAAATAAAGTAAAATGTTCAAAATTTGAGGTTAGAGTGTTTGATTCTGATCAAATCGATCTGGTACTCTAACCTCAAATTTGAGATATTTTATTTCGTAAAACTGAAAGGTCTTCAACCAGTGATGTCAGAACGCGGATACCTATGTCATGCGCAGTAGTCATTCCTGTGTACTTTGAGGTTATGTCACACGATGTGTCAATCTAAAAATACACAGGAATCACTAATGCGCATACCAGAGATTTCCGCGTTCTGACACCACTATCTTCAGCCGACAAAAGGATGCAACATAATTGAGCAAATGCATTCTACACTTGACAAATATTACTATTCATATATTTGTAACTTACTTTTATGTTTAGAACATTTTTTCCAAAAAGTCGTATGCATTCACATGTGAACAACTATGCTAACTCCTGATATTTCCACCTATCCTATCATAACCGTGACGTAATGCTAAAATACTCAATGATAGGAACTTACTAGCTGTACAAATTAAAATTAAACAAAAAATGTTAAACCTGAAACTTAGTTTCACAAGTAAGAATGTGACAATCGTTTGACCAGCCAAAAACAAATGTAGCATCACAGAAAAAATTGACGCCAGATAAATTTGAGAGCTGTGTAAAGCAATTGTCAGCTATTTACTGATCGGCGGAAAAACATAGTTATCAATAAAATTGTTGCACATAGCTATCTTTATCTGGCGGTGGATCAATTTTATTTTTGCCCTGAATAAAATGCTGCAATAATGCTATATCTGATATGATGTTAGGATTGAAGATGCTTGAGATTTTTCTCTGATACTTTTGCAAAACTTTCACCAGCAGATTCAGACCTTCGATTCAGTTTTTGGTTGAGTGAAAATTTTCCCACCGAATGGCCAATCTGAAAAAATTTTCTTGAAATTCATGTTGTTCGGTTTTCTTCGAAAGTCTCAAAACCCATGGCGAAATTCGTCCCATCTCTTGTAGTTAGATCTAGAGAAGCGGTCTTTGTACAAAGCGGTGGATAATTAAGCGGCTAAAGATGTCTTGAAAAATGATTCTGAAAACAGGATGGACCATCGTTCGCTAAATGCTAAAATTCGAAACCACGTTTTTCAGCGGAGACCTTCAGAGTTGAGTAACAGCGGCGTATAGGTATTTATTACCTGTCTACTCACAATGGGCATGATTTCACAGATTTACGTCTACCTGACTCTCCAAGCTGTCGAGCCTTCAAGATAGGTAGGCTTTAAACATTCCTCCTCAGAAACCACTATTTAAATTATTATTATAAGGCAATAACTTCTAATATAATATTCGATACCTCCTCACTTCTAAATTTTAATTATTACTTTAACGACCCACCCTCGGGACATAAGTATTTCTAAAGCCAAACTCACTACTATACAAATAGTACAATTTTAATTAAGATTTTATGATAAAAATAATTCTATACGTTTCTTGAGAAAAAATTAAGTGGATTCAAAAAAAGGCTTCCTGGTTGAGATTAAGGGCATCTGGTAAACATTGATGTCGTTTAATCTGTCAGGTGAGAAGTGAGGGTTCAAGCACATTTTAAACAATTTTAATGTTATTAGATTGGTCTTCTTTGAAGACAAAAGAAGAGAAAAATGTATATAAACCTTTTCAT
>CAKNYM010052727.1:349141-409993 GCA_932195095.1 Andricus curvator | reverse complement strand
GGGAGTGGGGTCTCCTTATACTACTTCGTGGGTGAGCCCAAGGGAAAGGGAAGGGGTGGCTAAGAGCACCGAAAATCGGTGAGCGTAGATAAAATATTTTCGTTGTGTCTAAACAATCCGATTAATTAAATACAAAAATCCACTTTTTTCATAAAAGTCTCAAAAAGCTGCTGGTGTGGGATGGCAGGCAACCATAATCAGCTTAAAGAATGGACTGAACAAAATTGTTAAGCAATGTTTACCACATTTTCTCAGGAGAATTTTTTCATTTGGTATTAATTAAACATAAAATTCGGTTTAGAAAGAGGGTAATTTATCTTAACCTTGATTGTACACTTTTTTATTAAAATCATAATTTTTTCACTAATTTAATTAGTGAAATTTCAGTGAAGATGAGTGACTTTTGACTGAAGGTTATATAAATTTAGAGAGTGATATTCTATTAATTGAAATTAGAGAGTGGGATTTTGCAGACGCTACAAGAATATTTTCCTCGGTAGATACTGGTAGCAGGTAGTATAGAGACAATGTATTTTCAATTGCGTTTTTATACAATTTTCTCTCTTAATGCTAGATTTTGGGAATGGTCCAATCCACCTAGCAACGATAATTCAAAAATTCGCAATCAAGTTTAAACCTCGAAGTGATTAAAAGTCCCGGAAGTTAAATCATAATTAGACCGCCCACAAGACGCAATCGCTATCAGACATATAATGATAAATCAGCAACAACATCCGTCTAGTTTCCATGCGTTTCATGTGACTGCCTGGAGCTGCGCTGGCACGCAGAGAGCACGTTACGCGAGAAGAGTGGCAGAGCGATTGTACAGAGGAGGGGGTATTTCATTCATAAATGCTCGAGCAAAGGCGTCAATGGAAACGCTTGGGTCTCTGAGTGAGTGAGTGAGTGAATGAGTGAGTGAGCGAGGCGGCCTCCCTCTTCTCCCTCCGTTCATCCATTCTCATGCTTTCCCCCAGCACTTTCTCTGTCTATCCTTCATTCTCTTCTTCGCTCGTGTTACTATAATCTGCCTGACCTGGAGCCTGGAGTGTAAGAATGAACCGTCTCTGAGAATCCAATTGTAGGTGAAGACCGCGGGCGGGGATGACAGAAGACGATGTTGACAGAGGGGGTGCAGAGAATAAACTCTTTAACAAGATTTTTATGAGATGTGAGAACACGAGATATTATGTTTTTTTGTTGTTGTGTATTTTGGCATTTTCTCAAACAAAAAAGTAACATCAAAAAGCAAGCATTAAACTTTCCTGCTGGAAAAAGTAGGAAGAGAACGGAATTTTGGAAATTGAAATAGAAACGTCAAACGTACAGAAAATGACAAAAAGTATCTGTTCATTTTACAGGGATCCTAGATTTAAATAGGGGCAGCATAGGGGAATTTTTAACTATTCTTTTAATTATTTATACAAAAAAAATCAGTTCATAAAATCAGTTATTTATCAGTTTTTATTGTTTTAAGAAACATTTTCGAAGTTTCTTTTTCAGTTTTCTCATTGAAGAGGTCATCACTTGCGGTGAAAAAATTAGAGATGAAAAAATACTCCCTCTTGCATCATTGTAAAATATCACTGATAAGACTCCAAACTCCAGTGCTTTTAATGGGTTGAAATAATTAAAATTATTCGCACTCCTGGAAAAAATGAGCATTTCCGACATTTATTGGCACTTTCGAATCTTGGAAAAAAGTTGATGAACCTAACCGTACAAAAGTAACTGTTGTTAGCATTTTATTTGCCTATGTTATGTGAAGTTCGTTTCGCGTCCATTCAGTGATACCAGTTATCAATAAAAAAAAGCAATTGTCAATATGGCCTACTCTTTCTGACCTATACTCTTGAGAAACGCGCGAGGGACTACTGACTACGAAATCTGGAAATCTGGGTTAAAACTGTGAATGCGGCAATCTCTATTGAATTCTTATAAAGACTTCGAAGATTTCGTTGAGATTGCCGGGAGTTCCGAGATTTCCGACTCTGCTCGCGATCAGAACTCACGTGGGATTCTACAGACTCGGCCCACGCTTAGCCCAAGATTTCCAAGATTTCTCACGAATGCTAGATTGCTGAGAGATTTCCAAGAGTTCCTCCAAGAATTCTCTTAAGATTTCCCGAACAGCAATCTAAGATTTCCCAGTGAGTAGCCCCTCGGAAACGCGCCGAGTAAGAAAATGTTCTTTAATATTTGTAAATACAAAACGGAAAGCCGTCAGCTTTAAAAATGTTGTTAATTATAGGTTTCAAAATTTAATTATCAGGCAAAAATCTACAAAGAAACAATTTTATTTCGATAAAAACTGTTCACATATGTCATAAGATAATCATATATTTTTGTTTTCACATGGAAACAAATTTGTATTTCAAACAGAAAATTACGCTAAAGTCAAATCAATAAAACTAAAATATTTTAATAATTGATGTTATGGTTTTTGACCAGCGAAATATAGTAAATAACATGATGGTAATGTTTTTTGTCTACATGGTCCAAAATCAATATTTTTTAAATATTGATTATTAATTTTATAAGTTGTGAAAAAAGATTTTCACAACTTATAAATTAATAATAAATATTCAAAAAATATTGATTTTAGACCATGTAGACAAAAAGCATTAACATCATATTATTTAAAACTAAAATATATTTCATTAAAGTAATTTTTTTAAACAGCAAACTATAACCTTGATTTGGGTACAAATTTTTGGTTAGTAAGGAAAACTGAGAGATGAAATAAGTTTTCACCGAAGTTTAAAAAAAATGCAAGAGCTTAGAAACTATGTAGTTCACCATTAAATCGATATAAAATTAAAATTAATTTCAAATAGGCCCTTAAAATTTGTTTAATTGTAAGATAAACTGTTAAATCAATGATAGATTTCAATCCTCCGTCAGAATGATTCCTAATTCATTAGCGCCATCTTCAGAGTGCCGACATTCTTAATTCAACTATATATAATGTCTTTGTTTTAACGATGTATATATGTTATCCATTAATAATAATACTTGCAATAAATTCTGCTATAAATCCCTGCTTTAATGATTTTACCCGGGGCATATTCTGAGGGGCAGTATTAACCAAAAGGACAGTGTTAAACGAAAAACGGACAGTATTAAATATCAATTTCGAGTAGTATTAAATTTTTTAATAAAAATATTGAATAGTGCATTATAAAATATGTATTAAATAATATGTGTATTCATATAAGTATTTTCACTTAGAAAGAGAGATTTATCGTAAAACTTTACTGAATTGTTACGCAAAATATTGTCAAAACATCTCTGCTAATACCGATTGCCCAATTCCTGGCCTACATTCATAAATGATAACTGTAATGAGTTTAATGACCTTTTTTTAGCATGTCAGGGGAAGGCGAATCGCCCATCGGGGCTCGGGCAGTATTAACATTTCCGTATAATATACTCTGATTTTACCAATATCGTTGATCCGTTTCCAACAATCTTTGTAGCTACAGATCAAGGGTAAATATCGTTGATCTATACTCTATAGCTATATACATTTTGTCCGTGCATATCGAACATAAGTTTTTTTGATCTAACACATTTGTTACATAATAACATCTTTTCAAAAGTTTGAACAGGTCTGCTACCTGTTGTATGCGGAACATTGTAATCAAAAGCTTTATAAGACATTTTTTTGCACATATATGAGAAATAACTAGTTTCTTATAGTTACTTTGTTTGGAAATAACGATAGTGGAAACGAAGTTACTCTTGTGAATAAGTAATGAATTTCGTAACTGCATATGGTTATATTTTCGTTACATTCTTTCAGTAAGAGTAATTATAGAAGTCGTTTTCGAAATGTAGTTCACAAAATGAAAACTCTTTTTTACGTCAATGGATGAAAAAGTCTCAATGATGAATGCATTATACCGAACAGCGCGCAGTGGAAGGAAATCCTATTTTTTCTTTCAAAAAAGTCTAGACAACTTTTGTCTCTTCCATTTATTTATGTACAAAATTTTCACTCAAAATATGAAAAAGTTACATTTTTTACTAAACAATTTTTGGTGTCTCAATAACTGCTTAGCTATAAGCTTTACATAGTCCTACATTATGAGACTCGCAGAATACAATAAATAATTTGCTTATGGAACAATTAAAGGTAACAAAATGTAATATATAATGTAGAAATGAGATTTAATCACAAAAATAATTAAATAGTTAACAGTAACTGTGGTTGTAAACAGGTTCTGTCGCAAAATATATAAATTGAGGTTTTTTCAAATTTTACTTTCCCTTAATTGCCTGAATTACTACAGATATTCCTAAAAATAAATGCGCTCGGGCTAGTCTTGCCGTCGAGCGAGGCCTTGACGTTTTCGAGACAAGACAATACAAAACGAGCCTTACCTGTCGGCTTGAATTGATCGTCTTCGGTCTTCCTTGAGAATGGCGAGGCCTCGAAATGCGAGGCTTTGCCTTGGGTTTGTCTTGGAGACTTGACTTTGCACTGCCAGACGTGTGGGAACACCAGCATTGACTGGAAATACCGTAATCTGAGGCTCCATCCTCCTCGACCCTTCTCAACAGGGGTCTTTTGTCCGTAAGCTGGCCGAATGTAACTTTTTTTTTTAATTTTTGAATTAACGATATGTAAATATAATAATCGGAATCTACAAGTTTTCTCGATTCCCGTGTGGAAAAATTTCGGGGCGCTGGCCGGCCGCTGGACAGACCATATTGTGTCTGTTCAGACGCTGGACAGACGGTCTAATAGCGCCGCTGGCCAGAAGTGTAACGCCTTAACCATGAGATGTACTAGACAAGACGGCGCTAACCAGCCGCTGATCAGCTCGTCCAGAATAGACCAGCTAATCAGACGCTGGACAGACGTGTAACGCTTTTACCACGCGATGGTCTAGATTAGACCATAGAAAAAGTGAAGGGAAAAAAGTATAAGAAATACAGAATTAGTCTCTAATTATACTATATGTATTGACGAAACATAATATGTAAAAAAAAATATAATGAAAAATTGGTTAATTCCAGTTCTCTCATTCGAGTAGAGTCTCCACTGGAGACTCCTTCCAGTTCTGCCTTCTTCTTTGATCTGTCCTTTGTTCTGTCCTCTTCTTTCCTCTGTGCCAGGTAAGTATGCTTTGCTTCGCGTCGACTGCTCTCTTAAACACTCAACGCGTTATTTCAATTACGAGAGAGGCGGCGCGTCGCGCCCTGGCGGTTTTCTCCCGAACTACCAGCTCAGAGCGGTAAGATTCAAATGAAGCCGGTATCAGTTTATTTTTAAAGTTATCTGAACATAATTCTTCTAAGACTCATGAAAAGAATTCAAAAACATTTTTGAATATATCAGATGTGTCAAAAAAGAATCTAGAAAATTTTAAAGACAATTTTGTTATTTTACAGAATTTTATAAAATATTCGGAAAAGTTAGAGTCAGTGTGAAATATATTTAAAAGTTTTAGAAGTTAAGAAGAGACCCAAAAGCCCGTCGTTTTCGCAACTCATCATTGTCCATCTCAAAACTTGTTGAAAATCTTTCTAGAAATAAATTCAGTACGATGTAAAGACATAGATATATACCTGCCTCTCTGGTCTTTTGTACGTTAGGTTGCAATTTGACAAAAAATCAGTTTACCTCATCTGATAACTGTATATTATATTGATCTACAATTACCGAAAAACATTGTATATACAAACCTAGATACGTTGTCAATGACGTCAACAGAAAACGATCCTGCACACTTTACTTCGAAGTTTTCCCAATCATGTCCGTCTGCTGAGGATCACGCCAGACCGTCACGATAGCACTTAGATATTTCCAAACCAGACCGTCTGAGAGGGGCCAAGTCAGACCGTTTCGACGACACTTTGAAAATTTTGCAATCGAGTCCGTCTGAAAGGGCCAAGGCCAACACCCTGTCAGACCGTCTTAAGTAGACGGTCTAGATTCGGACTAGCCAGCCGATCTCTCTACTGAAGACTGTCACGGACTAGATATTTTCAATCCAGACCGTCTGAGAGGGGCCAAGCCAGACCGTTTCGACGACACTTTGCAAATTTTGCAATCGAGTCCGTCTGAGAGGGCCAAGGCCAACACCCTGCCAGACCGTCTTAAGTAGACGGTCTAGATTCGGACTAGCCAGACGATCTCTCTACTTAAGACTGCCACGAAATTTTTCCACACGGGTTCCCGGGATATGTCATTTCTCTAAAAAAGTTGAAAATTGAATACGCATAATATAAGAAACAGAGCGAATCCATTTGAAATCAAACATGTTCTAGTTTTACACTTGAAATCGCAGAGTTCGCGGGTGAAATATCCCAGTGGGCACGAAATTTAAGAACGTAATTGGAACGTTCTAAAAACGTTCCTTGGACGTACAAGTCAAAAGACGTTATTTGAACGTTTTAATAACTGTCCTAAGTCAGACCAAATAATGTTCTGAAAACGTTTCATGTTCCAAATACGTCCTTAAAACGTTTCTGGAACATTGTATGTTTAAGGAAAGTTACTCGGACTGACTTAGGACGATTTTTAACCGTTCTAATAACGTTCTTTAACGTTTGTGCCCACTGGGATGTTGGTTCTTTTAAACAGAAATTAGGCGATACATATTTTTCCGATTTTCCAAAAAAAATATTCAAAAAGTTTTGCTTATTTCAATTTTGTGCTTTGTTTAAAAAAAAACAACATCTTTTCTTTAAACATCTATAACTTTTTGCCTAATTGAGACATTGCTCGTGTTCTTTTTTATTCTAACAGTATTTACAGTCTTCCTTCGTAATCCGCCGAAAATTTTTGAAAAGTTTTAAAATTAATACAATGGCTGCAGTTTTTCTGAAAATATTAAAAATCGCTTTTATCCAAAAATCTTCCCTTATATTGTTTACCAATTTTTTTTGAATTTGTACTTTGATAAGGAAGATATCTAGTGAGTTTTATGCGGGCTAAATTTTGGTGGCCAGGAGAATTTTTTTCATACAATAGAATTTTATACTTTTTCTCGCAAGCAATGACAGACAGAAAAAATATTAAGATAAAAAGTTTGCTCGTCCTAAAAAGTTCTATGAAAAAAACCTCTTATTCTTTTGCAATATTTTTTTATATTTTGCCGATTTTTTGAAAAACAAAGCACAAAATTGAAAAACACATAACTTCTTGGATCAATTTTTTTTTTGCAAATCCGAGAAATATATATATATATCACTTAATTTCCTCTAAAAAAACAACATATTTTGTTTTCGATTGATTGTGTGACTTGAAGTGTAGAACCTGTTTGATTTGAAATAAATTCGGTCAACAGTATATTGCGATAGTAATAGCGTGTCCAATTTCTCATATTTTTAGGCATATTACACAGTTTAGGAATCGTAACGTCTTGCACATTTCGACTATCTTATTTAGAAACGGCTAACCAAAGAAATTTGGAGAATTTTGCGACTTTGGCCTGCTGTAGGACAAAAGACCCGTGTCGTGACTAGGACTGAGTTCAAAAAATGTTTGAAAAAAAAATTATGTAAAAAAAATTATGAAAAAAATGATTGAAAACAAATTGTTCAAAAAAATTGGTTGAAAAAAATGTTATTGAAAAATCATTTTGAAAACAAAATTTCTTGAAAAAAATTATGTGAAAAAATTAAAAAAACAAAAAATTGATATAAAAAAAAAATTTTGTTGCAGCTCCTTTGGAACCAAAAATGTGTTCTAATGGAAATCCTAGTTTTTTCTGGGATGTATCGAGACGGGAGAAGTCCCAGACGATTGGAGGAAAGCGATTGTCGTACCAGTATACAAAAGAAAGGGAGATAAAAGCAACTGCAATAATTACAGAGGTATCAACTTATTAAGTACCGTAAGTAAAATATACTCAAAAATTCTCATTCGGAGGGTAATGAAAATTACAGAAGAAAATATATGGCAAGTCGAAAGTGGATTTATTCCAGGAAGATCATGTACAGATCAAATATTTAGCTTAAGACAGATCACAGAAAAAAGCTTGAGAGTAGGAAAGAAAGTTTTCTGTGCATTTGTTGACCTAGAAAAAGCTTTTAACAAGATAAATAGAAGTAAACTTTGGGAAGTCCTTAAAAAGTACGGAGTCAATGGATGGCTCCTACAAGCAATAAAAACAATATATACCGGTAGTAAATCGAGTGTAAGGGTTAATGGGAAAATGAGTGACTGGTTCGATAGTATACAAGGCGTGAAACAAGGATGCGTTATAGTGTCTAAGAATGGCTCTCTTTGACGAAGAAGGTTTGAAACAGTGAAGGTACGTGGGTTAGCTTTCGCAGATAACAAGATTGTTATGGCACAATCAATCGAGGACTTGCAAAGAATGTTGAATAAACTTAATACAAGCATGAAGAACATGGGCCTCAAAAATAACGTATATAAAACAAGAATCATGGTGTTTGAAGGAAAAAGTGAGAAAACAATGTGCAACATTGTCCTAAATGATGAGAGATTAGAACAAGTTGACAAGTACGTATATCTGGGTAGCCTATTCACTAGCGACGGAAAAATAGATGGGGAGTTAGATAGGCGCATAAATGAGGGTAAAAAGGTTATCGGTAGAGCAGGGTCCATTCTCAGAAATAAAAACATATCAAAAAAAAATAACATGTCCATACATAATTCTATATTTGTACCGACTGAACTACACGGTAGCGAGACATGGACCTGTCAAGAAAAGGACAAGAGTAAAATTAACGCGATTGGCATGAAATCTCTGCGTACAATATGCTGGAAAACACTGATGGACAAGGTCCGAAACGAGATAATCCTCAAATAATGTGGTACAGGAGAGACACCAATTGACATATGGGAATGAAATCAGTTAAGATGGTTAGTACATTTTGAAAGAATGAAAGATGAACGACTGACCAAACAAGTGTATAAAGGTAAAGTAAATGGCAGAATGCCCAGAGGTAGACCGCCGAAAGAATGGTTAGAATCTGTGAATGAGACATTAATCCGAATAGAAACCGCCATAGAAACACGAGAGCTTGCATGAAAAAATGAATGGACGCGAAAGAAGCTATAGAGTAGTATGCCAGGATAGAAAAGTGTGGCGACAAATAGTTTGTAAACAGAGTGACAATAGACTGAATGACCCCTGAAACAAAGACCTTGGATACTAATGGGCCCAAGTGGGGAACCACACATACAAATTTTGTGAGGTTCTTCATTTGGGGTGATCGCTAGAGAAATTGATCAGCAACCTGGGTCGGAGCAGTGTTGCGGAACAAACGTGTCATTTAAATAAATAACACAAGAATTCTAGATCAATCTAAAAAATCTATACCCTCTACCCCACATTACTCCCTTCCACACCGAGCAAGTCACGCCTATCCCGAAAGAATAATGGCTTAATGGTATAATAATAATAATTCACTATGATAAATTTTTCATAAAAATATTTATTAGTGCATTTTTATTAACATTTGTGACTAACTTAGACTCTCAACTTTGTATCAAGCTACTTAAATGGAATGAACGATTAACTTTTATACACGAAATTTCCAATTCTTAAAATTTATTTATCCTAATTGTTTATAAACATTTAAATTGTCATATTTAGAAAATATTATCCAAAATATAATATTTTTAAGAATATTTGTAGCAAATCAATGATAAAGGAAAATGCAAATCTGAAAAAAATTCAAGTTTAAATATTTCGCCACAAAAACTGTTTATAATAGAAGTGATTGTTAATTTTTCAATTAATTTCGTGAACAAATTTAATTTATATATTGATACGAAGTAGTTTGAGCAAAAATAACTTTTTTTACTGATAACACTTTATTTGTACATTTTTTATCAAATTTTTTTATTACAATTAAATGGATGAATAGGCAAGTTATTTGTATTCCGTAAGACCCCATGCATTGATTTAGTATGATATGATATAAATTTTAACTAATCATTTATTAAAGAATAACAAATTGTTTGGCCAAAAATGTCACTTTTAAAACAGAAAATTTTAATTGTAAATAACTTTTTAATATTGGGAAAGAATTATGTTCTTAATATTTTTCTGTCACACAGACCATGAACATGAAATTATGGACAAAATTTAGAATATCTTAGTGGTACGGGCACCGGTAAAAAAATTGTGGGAAGCGGTAACAACAAAATTACCAGTACCGACAATAAGATTTCTGCGAAAATTTTAAATGATTTATGTTTTATTTCAAGAGATTAATTTCCAGTTTTGAAGATTTAAAAATATGTCTAAAACGTATTTGGAATATTGTAAGACAATTGTTTTAATTTTCCAGGATTTTTAAAAAGTGTAGGAAAACTTTGAATTATATGAAAAGATATTTAGAAGTTTCAGAAGTTTTGAAAAAATTCGAAAACAATTTAAATCTTATGAAGATTTTAAAATATTTAAAACAAAATGCAGATTTTTGAAGATTTAGAAAAAAGTAAGCTTTTCAAGAATTTTTGAAGGTTTCAAGAGATTAAAACCATTTTCTTAAGATTCCTGTTCAAAATTCAAATGATTTTTTATCTTTAAAAACGAACTTTAATAGAAAATTGAAAAAGATTTTAAGACATTTCAAATTATTTCCTAAAATTCTGAACATTTTAAAGCAAAATTGTTCAACTTAACAAGATTACAAAATTTTAAAACAAATTCGAGTAAATTTGAGAGATTATTTGGGAAGTAAAAGTACAGAGTTTGTCAGCATGAGAAACAGCAAAGGTGAAATGCTATATGATACAGACGGGATAGAAGACGCTTTAACCCTTCAGTTCCCAGGATTTATTTTTTTATTTTTCTCTGTGTTCTATTTTTTTCACTTCTAAAATGAAATTATTGATTCTCAGGTGGTCGGAAAAGCCAATAATTGAGCCAATAATTGAGCCCATGAGCTTCTATCAGAAGCTAAACAGACGCATCAAAACAGATGTCACCTATAGATGCCTCCGGGAACTGGCGGGTTAAAAGACTCTTTTAAAGAATTATTAGGAGGTGAAGATATAGGGCAATAAAACTGCGACATAGAAAAAAAATGCATTATAGAAACCCCAATTAAAGAAGTCTGTTTCACTGAGGTTAGAGATATAATTAAGAGCTTGAAAAATGGTAAGGCTGCTGGTGTAGACAGTATTAGCGCTGAAATGGTTAAATACGGTGGCGAGTACATACCTCACAGGTTGTGCGAATTGATAAATTTATGTATCCAGACGGGACAAGTCCCAGACGATTGGAGAAAAGCGATTGTCGTACCAGTATACAAGAGAAAGGGAGATAAAAGCAACTGCAATAATTACAGAGGTATCAGCTTACTAAGTACCGTAAGTAAAATATACTCAAAAATACTTATTCGTAGGGTAATGAAAATTACAGAAGAAAAGTTATGCGAAGTCCAAAGTGGATTTATGCCAGGAAGATCATGTACAGATCAGATATTTAGCTTAAGACGGATCACAGAAAAAAGCTTGAGAGTATGAAAGAAAGTTTTCTGTGCATTTGTTGACCTAGAAAAAGCTTTTAACAAGATAAATAGAAGTAAACTTTGGGAAGTCCTTAAAGAGTACGGAGTCAATGGATGGCTCCTACAAGCATTAAAACCAATATATACAGGTAGTAAAGCGAGTATAAAGGTGACTGGGAAACTGAGTGACTGCTTCGATATTATGCAAGGCGTGAAACAAGGATGCGTTATGTTCTCATGGCTATTTATCATATTTATGGATATAAGTGTCTAAGAATGGCCCTCTTCGACGAAGAGGGTGTAGATCTCGAAACAGTGAAGGTACGTGTGTTAGCTTTCGCAGATGACAAGATTGTTATGGCAGAATCAATCGAGGACTTGCAAAGGATGTTGAATAAATTTAATACAAGCATGAAGAACATGGGCCTCAAAATTAAGTAAATAAAACAAAGGTCATGGTGTTTGAAGAAAAAAGTTAGAAAACAATGTGCAACATTGTCCTAAATGATGAGAGATTAGAACAAGTGGACAAGTACGTATATCTGGGTAGCCTATTCACTAGCGACGGAAAAATAGATTGGGAGTTAGATAGGCGCATAAATAAGGGTAAGAAGGTTATCGGTAGAGCAGGGTCCATTCTCAGAAATAAAAACATATAAAAAAAAGCTAAAATGACCATACATAATTCTATATTTGTACCGACTGTACTATACGGTAGCGAGACATGGACATGTCAAGAAAAGGACAAGAGTAAAATTAACGCGATTGGCATGAAACCTCTGTGCATAATATGCGGGAAAACACTGATGGACAAAGTCCAAAACGAGATAATCCTCAAAGAATGTGGTGCAGGAGAGACACTACTTGACATATGGGAAAGAAATCAGTTAAGGTGGTTCGGATATGTTGAAAGAATTAAAGAGGAACGACCAACCAAACAGGTGTATAAAGGTAAAGTAAACGGCAGAATGCCCAGAGGTAGACCGCCGAAAGAATGGTTAGAATCTGTGAATGAGACATTAATCTGAAGAGACATAAAAATCCATAGAAACACGAGACCTTGCATGAGAAAATGCATTGACTTGAAGGAAGCTAGAGTAGTACGCCAGGGCAGAAAAATGTGGCGACAAATAGTTTGTAAACAGAGTGACAATAGAGTGAATGACGTCTGAAGCAAAGACCTTGGATACTAATGGGCCCAAGTGGGAAACCACACATAACAATTTTGTGAGGCTCTGCACGGGGGATGATCGCTAGAGAGATTGATCAGCAACCTGGGTCGGAGCAGTGTTGCGGAACGAACGTGTCATTTAAATAAATAACTATCTACCCTATACCTATATACCCATCCACACACTACTATTTTTCCAACCGAGCAAATCACGCCTACCCCGAAAGGGAAATGGCTTAATGGTATAATAATAATGATAATAATTTAGAATTTTTGAAGCGATACAAAAATAATTTATATGGCCGGAAAAGGTTTCAAATAAATTAAAACAAAATGTAGATTTTCGCAAGGTTTCAGGAGAATAAAAAGGTTTTCTCCATATTCCTAGGAAAATTAAAAATAATTTTTCTATTTTGAAATATTAGTTTTCATAGAAAATTACAAAAAGATTTAAAACATTTCAAATTATTTCCTCAAATTTCGAAAAAGAATATAGAAGATTGTGAAGCGAAAGTGTTTAATTTCCCAAGATTAGCAAATTTGAGGAAAAATTCAAGTCTATTCAAAAGATATTTAGAAATCTTAGAAGCTTTAAAGAGATTAAAAATATTTTAAAACTTGAAAAGATTCCTAAAAGTTTATAAAATATTATTAAAATATTATATATAATTTTATTAAAATATATTAAAATCCTGTGAAATAAATAAATTTCTTTAAATTTTTCTAAATTCTTTCTTATAAAATGTGAAATGCCTAAAATCTAATTAGGGCTTGAATTCAAGTGTTCAAAAACTTTTAAAAAATAAATATTTATTTGAAATTTTTATTTTGTATTAAACATTATTTTTCCGCTTAAATTGAAAAATGACACGCGCGCCTAGCGCGCGATTTATAATGCTAGTATTTCTAAAATACAAATCTAACTGAAAAAGTAACGATTGTTACTTTTTTTGCGAAAGTAGCTAAGAAAAAGTTAAATTTTGAAACGGTAACGATAACTATATAGTTACTTTTTTCGTAATGTAATGGTGACGATAACTATAACTGAATATAGTTCCTTTTCAAAAGTAACTTGCCCATTTGTGATAGAGCTTATATAATCTTTCCCAATATTATAAGTTCTGTGCGTTAGTGTGAGCGTGGGTGTGTGTTGCATGCATTCGTTCAGCTTCACGTTCAGTTTTGATTCTCTATCTCCATGCTCGAAAAGCTGCGCATGCATCAACAATATCTGCATGCATGCCTCATGTATCTTCTTCGGATTGCCCTATGCCACCCTCCAGAAGTTTGTACTGCATTCCAATAGATGTTCAAGACGATAAAAAGTCGCCCAAAATCGCCTTCGTATCTCAAGGTAGAGAATGGCTAAACTACAAACTCGACAATTTCACGCAGAACGTGAAAGTACTGCATTTTTTAATCAGGCCTTAACCCTCCCTACATAAAATAAATCAATCCCTGAAAACAAGGCACGTTACGATTCGAAATTGTAGTACCTCACTGTTAAAAATGTTTGCAATTTTAATATACATTTAATATACATTTGTATATTAAATCTAAAATCTAGGTATACCAAATCTGCATTAAGAGACTATTTTATTAAATTTCATATACCGCATATTGATCATTTATCAGGAAAGTCAGATATTTGCACTTTACACAAATTAAAAACAATTTTGGCAGCAATTTTCAATTATAAATAATCAAACATAATATTTTCTCCTAGATAAATATAAATTACCCTGGTTTTTAAGAGAAAAGTTCAAATTAACAAATAATTGAGAAACCTAACCTCCAAGCACCTGTACTCACGTTAAAATTCTGACATTCACAGCGAATTTTAGAAGAAATTCCACCCGTACGTTGCACTTTAATTGTAAGTAGGAATTAAGTTGACGAATTCAAGGTTATTCCTTTATTTTTTAATATTTGACAGGATCTGAAGGAATTAAAGAACTTGTTGTTTTCACGCACTCTGTTTTACCGACTTTAATATACCTGTATATTAATTTTACAACATGATGGTATATTAAAATTAATATACGGTATGTGCAAATGACTTTAATCACATGTATATTAAATTTCGACCAGATTTTTTTAACAGTGCTTATAATACACTGACAAGTTAGAGAACGTTTGATTTTTACCTCCGATTAGTTATTATATGGAACTTTGGTCTTTTTCAGATTTGTTTAACAATAATAGCCCATAGCAACAAATAATATCAATCTCTAGCAACGGATATAATAAGCTTTACGAATCGGGCTATAAATCCCCACTTAGTAACGATTAATAACAACAGTTAGCAACATTCAATAACATCTTTAGCCACGGTCAAAATGAGCATGACCCAAGCAACGGATGATAAACTGCTAGCATTGGACAATAACAACCCCTAGAAAGAAACAATCGCAATCCCTAGCAATGGACAATAAAGAGCCCTAGAGTCGGCTTATACAATTCCGTAGTCACGTTTATTGATAACACATAACAATGGAAAATAACAATCCCTAGCAACAGCCAATAACAACATTAATCAGGTTACAAAAACAACTCCAGCAACTCTTAATGAACTGTTAGCAACAATTCAAATCTCTAGCAACGGAAATGAACGCTAGGAATCAGCTCCTAAAAGCCCTCAGTCACATTTAATAGCAAAAACCAGCAAAGATCAATTAAAACCCTCAGCAGCAGTCAATAACAACGTTAGTGGCCTACCAAAATGACCCCAACAACTGTTAATTTATTCTTAGTAATGGACAATAAAAATATCTGAGCAACTGTCTATAACAATTTTATCACCGGTCCAAAACGCTCCATGGCAATAGAACATAATAAACCCTAGACCTTAGCAACAAACAATGACAATCCCTTACAACGAAAAACAGCAACCCCTAGAAACGGAGAATAACAACGTTATCAAATTTAAATAAAAACGCCTTGCAATAGTAATAGTCTCTATAACAAATCTGAGCAATAAAGCGCAGCGATCAATAACAAAGCCTAGAAAGGATTAAAGACAAAGCAACGGTGAAGAGTAAATTCATAAATGTTTAATAAAAACCTCTACAAACAGTCAATAACAATCCAACTAGTTTTTCGAACAAAAAATTTACCTTTTTCTTTTGTACAAATTGGTAATTTTCTTTTAAAAAGAAACTGTATGAAAACTACAATTGTGTTCTTGGGTAATCGTTATTGTTAAAGTTAAAAAAAATCTGCTTTTTCGGGACGTAGATTTCCTTGATTTTTTTGGCTGCGTCTAGTTGCCCCGAAAAATTAACGGACTAGTCATTCCGAAATGTCAGGTCGACGAGACAATTTCTTTCTTTGTAAAATATTGTCGATATTCTTAAGTACCTATAGAAATTCCTAATTCTCTAAAAAAAACGAACACTAAAAACTATGGAAAACTTCAGCTGCCTTTTGGTGTCGTACATTTTCCTGATTTTTTTGTACAAACGGATAAGCCTTCCTAATTTCACATTGAAAATCTTAACTTTTCATCCAATTTTTATAGTTTTCAGTCGATTTGAGTCGAGCCGGCTTTTTTCGAGTTAAGTCGAGTCCCAGATGACTAAAACATTTGAATGCTCGAAAGTTTCGAGTTACTCCGAACGGGTTCGAGTTCTCGAATAGTTTCGAGCCACCCTGTTTTCATTATGTTAACAAAATTTGCATGAGACTACATTTTTATGAAAGTCCGTACTAGGGAGTTTTCGGATTGCTGAACACAAATTTGCGGTCAAGATTACAAAATACGACATTTTTCATTCAAAATCTTTTCAGAACTCAAATTTTTCTAGCTTTTCGGAAAGATCGAGCTAGAACTCGACTCGACTCGTTCAATAGTTTTCTACCATTCTAAACGGATATATCGATGTCATAGAATATTATAATTTTTTGAAAATTGTTGAGAAAAATTATACCCATAAAATTAAACCATCGAGCGTGGCGGATAAGTTTTCTCGCCCAATCGATTTATAGAAAACTTGTTCCTCGATCGGAGGTTTTTGGGTTTGCTTATTTTTATTCTAACTTCGGAATTAAAAACTCATATTGACCGAGTATTTGCTCACAACATTCTTCAAAAGCAGGGCTTTTATTTGTTAATAATGAAAATAAGCGATTAGGCTGATAAGTGGTTTTTGAGATACCAATATATATAGTATATATATTCTGTTTTGGCCGCTGTAACATTTTTAATAGCAATATAAAAAATCTTGTCTACTACAGTTTTGATAAGCTTTCTACGCCCTTTTCATTGGTCGTAACCATTTTTTGAAAAAATAAACATTTGATCTTCAAAAATGAACGCCAAAAATAAATTTGACTCTTTGTCGTAGAAAGAAATTTTTTCAAAATTTGTTCTGTTCTATAATGAAAGATTGGGTTTCCACCTTTAAGAAACTTCAGAACCTTTTGTTTTAGTAAGTACTTGAAACTTACTTTATAATTTCAAGGTACTTAAAAAGAATAATTCAAGCTTTTTTTCTAGCTATAAAAAAATTTCAAAAAAAGTGTCCTATAAAAAAGTCAAATTTATTTTTGACCATCATTTTTGAAGGTCCAATATTAAATTTTTCAGAAAATGTTTACGACCAATGAAAAGTGTGTAAAAAATCGATCGAAATTGTAATAGAAAATATTTTCTTTATCGATATTAGAACAGGTGAAAATCGCCAAAGGGAAAATTCATTAATTACTAACGTAACTTACGTACCTTTATTACGGAAGACTTTCAATTTTTACCTAATATATCAATAATATACCCACTATTTTCACATTAAACGAGATTTTAAAAGATTTACAATGATTTAAAATTATTTCAACAGATTTCAAGGTATTTTAAGGTATTTCAATGGTCTATAAAGTATGTCAAAGAATTACAAAAAATGTACGGGATTTATCGAGATTCTAAGGCTTTTAAAGTATTTCATGAATTTTCAAGGGATTTTGAGATATTTTAAAAGAAGTCACGACATTTTAAAGGATGTGAAAAGAATTGAAATGGAAGTTTGAAACTTTTAAGGCATTTGAAGGGATTTTATAAGATTTCACGGAATTTCAAAACATTTGCAAGGACTGCAAAGTATTTTAAGGAATTTTAGGAAATTTAAAAGGGTTTCGATATGATTTCATGGGATGTAAAATGATTTCAAAAGATTCCAACAGAAAAAAAGTATATCCACGGATTTTAGAGGATTTTGTAAGATTTAAAAATATTTAACGTAATTCTAAAGGATTTCTGAACATTATAAAGGACTTTAAGGGATTTCGAGTAATTTTGATTGCTTTTAAAAGATTTCAAAAAATGTTAAGAGATTGGGAAAGATTTCAATGATTTTGAAAGGATTTCAATGATTTCAAGGAATCTTGTAACATTTCTAAGTAGTTCACGGAATTTCAAGCATTTTAACCGAGTTTTAGAGATTTTAAGTGACTTACACGGATTGTAAAGAATTATAAGGGATTTTTATGGGATTTTAAAGATTTCAAACGATTTCAATTATTTCAAAAGACTTCACAGAATCTCAAAGAATTTTGAGGGATTTTCAATTTTTAAAGGATTTCAGGGGGTTTTCAGGAGCTCCGCCTTTTGAAAGGTATTTCGCGAGATGATGTAAGATATCCACGGAGTTCAAAGTATTTCAAAGAATTTTCACATGATTTAAAAAATTTAAGGAATTTACAATGTTTTCAACACAATTCATGAGATTTCAAAGGATTGCAAAGATTTCCCCCCAAGATGACTTACGTAATTAATGGACAATCGCAAAGCTATGTTGTATTCTCTATAACCATTCAACGCTCATTTTCATAATTAACAAATAAAAAAACCCACTTTTTAACCTTAAGCCTCCTGAAGGGAAAAACCTAAACTTTCTTTTGAGATATTTTTTTTTTTAATCTGTCTTTCGTCCATAAAAGTAAAATTTGTTTTCGACTCTCATTTTTTAAGGTCAAATGTTTATTTTTTCAAAGAATGCTTATTATCAATGGGAAGGGCATGAAACCCTCTATCGACACTGTACTAGACGAAATTTTGTTCATCGGCATTATAAGAGTTAAAAATGGAAGAAATAGACGATATATCCACAAAAATCCCAGAAATTTAACCCCCTCTCCCTCGGTAAATTTGTATCCAAATACAAAAATTGTTCCCCCATGAACGATAAAAATTGAGGATAAGGGATTATAAGGTAAAAAAGAATTT
Source organism: Andricus curvator (assembly GCA_932195095.1). NCBI lineage: Eukaryota > Metazoa > Arthropoda > Insecta > Hymenoptera > Cynipidae > Andricus > Andricus curvator. The sequence goes on along the minus strand of CAKNYM010052727.1, from coordinate 391,157 downwards.
AAATAGTAATTAATAAAAAATAAATAATTAAAATAATAATTAAATTCTTTATTTATTCCCATCATCCTCAAAATTGTTCCCCCATTCGATAGAAGAACAGTTTGACTAAAGTTTAATTAGATCGGACAACTTTATCTTTTGAGTGGGTACACTTGAGAAATAATGCCTCCCCGGTGGGCTTCGATGGAGCTCAACCCAAAAGAACTTGCACCTCCCGTTTTTTTTGTTCTCATTACAGCGCTACATGATGATCATTTTGTGACAAAAATAAAAATATTCATGAGAGCCGTTTTTGAAAAAACTTTATTTTTCATTTTTTGGGTAATTATGAAGTAAATATGTAAGTATAGTTTTGCAGAAGTAACAATGAAGTGGTAAATGATAAGCATATAAACTCTTCATTTTTGTAACTAAAAAGAGACTTCATATGTTTAACATCTTGCGATAACCAAATACCTTTAAAATATTTCAAAATAGGTGAAAAATTTTTTTTAAATTCAGTTTTTTTCATTTTCTTGTTCTGGTAGGGTGACCAGATTTCTGTTTCATCAAACCAGGACACATGCCCCCCCCCCCCTCCAATAAATCGCAAAATGAAAAAAAAATCCGAAAAAATTTTCAACAGGAAAAAAATTGTATTTCAAAATTTGTTGTCAAACAATTGATGAATTCATGAAAAATTGATTTAACAGTGGTTTCTCACGTCTTTTTTCATATTTATGAAAAGCATATTAGTATACAAGTCGTACGGTCTTGAATTCTGAAGAGTAATTTGAAGGCGGTAACTATACTAACTATGTTGTAAATAAAGGAAACTTGTTATTTTTCGCAAACAAGGAACTGTAGGAAAATGTTTTTTTTTCAAGTTCGGTATTTCGACAAAAACCGGGAAATTTTACTACAAACCAGGACGCTTCTCAAAACACCCAAAAACCGGGACATGTCCCGGAAAACCGGGACGCCTGGTCACCCTATTTTCTGGTGCATCCTAATGGTCAGAAATTCCTTACGAAAATTGAAGGGTATAAAATGCCCTGCAAAACTTTAGAACATTTTGGGCCATAAAACGTAAATTTTGTTCCGTTGGAAAAGTCATCATCCGTAGGTTAAAGTGCAACATGTTTACATATGTCACAGGGAAATATTATATATATGTCATCATCGATATTGAACGACAAATGTTCTGAAGGCGCCTAGCCACGTAGATAATGGCGATAACGAGTGGCATTGAATCGGTCACGTTGCGTCTCGTATCATGTTCAGGTTCCTTGAGACATAAATCGAAGTTGCACAGTCTGCGTATGCCATACTGTTTCCTAATGAAATGGCTTACTTAGTCCTCGAGTGACTCGATAACGTTATTCTCGGAACAAATGTTGAATCGCCATTTTGTTTCGCAAGCAGATCCGTATAATATAGAGTTATAGTATTAATATTACAGTGTCATAGTATTAAGTGCTTTCAGGATAAGTAATCATACCAAACATACAATTTGTTATTTCAAATTCCATCCTAACGAAAATGAAAGTTTTATCTAAAGTTTGTTGCAATTAAAAAAGGGCTGACCATTTTGAAATTGACATAAGTAAAATAAAAAATCGCATCTTGTGCACGTAAGGCCTGTCCCAAGGCATTGAAAATGTAACATATTTTAGCATGACGCCTAAACGGTTCTGAAAATTTTTTTCAAACACTGAGACACGATAGAAGGGTCCAAATACAGCTCAGAGCTTCTGTGAAAATCTCAGATTTTTTTCCATTTCGTTTATGAAGTAGAGCCCTGAAAGTATGACAGAACTGAGACTTCCGATAGGTTAAATACTTTCACACGCATTCAGTTGATCGACGTGAAGTTGGAGCATTTTAATGGGTTTGTGTGTGTTCTTCATAGTTCATATGGATACCTCTGTGTATGAATTTATCTTTATAATGCCTTAAGGGTGTTGGTTAGATCAGACTTGGAATTTTTTTTTCTAGGCACGGCACTGACTCCATATATATTTTTCCCCAAGCATTTGAGAACGAAAGAAAGAAAACTTGTCTAATATCCGGGGTTTTGCGAGATCCTAGGATCAACAAAATTGATAGGAATGAAGCCTTTTGCTGAGGCAATCATTATTTCCACGGAAATTATAAATTTTGCGAAAGGGAGAAATCTGCGGATAGCAGAAGACAGCATTTGAACGGCGAGAACCGTTCGCAAATTAATTTTTTTACTCACAATTCTGACATCACAGAAGCATTTTCAGAGGTCATGCAATATTCAAAGACCCAAAACTTGATGATGGCGAACCTAAATTTTTCGAAATACGTCGCGAAATGGAGAAAAATGTAGAATAAAATTGAGATGTCCTGTGTATGTGAATTAGACTGTAGTAGTAAGCAGCAAAGCAAACTCGGCGTATAGACCATCTGTCAAATTCGCGCTGCAGTGCTCTGAAGTCCGCACCACACATTGCCACTCGCGAAATCGGGGCGGACTTCAGAGCATTGCAGCGCGAATTTGACAGATGGTCTATATGCCGCGTTTGCTTTGCTGCTTACTACTACAGTCTAATGTCTTATGGTCTTCACATACACAGGACATCTCAATTTTATTCTACATTTTTCTCCATTTCGCGACGTATTTCGAAAAATTTAGGTTCGCCATCATCAAGTTTTGGGTCTTTGAATATTGCATAACATCTGAAAATGCTTCTGAAAATGCCTCAGCAAAAGGTTTCATTCCTATCAATTTTGTTGATCCCAGGATCTCGCAAAACCCCGGATATTTGACAAGTTTTCTTTCTTTCGTTCTCAAATGCTTAAAAAAATATATATATGGAGTCAGTGCCGTGCCTAGAAAAAAAAAATTCCAAGTCAGATCTAACCAACACCCTTAAGTACATTTTGACTAAGAAAAGTCTGAATTTTGGATCAACAATATTTGACTTTACATGAGCCCCGCTTTCTTCTGTATACAAGGATAGTATATTTCGATACCAGAGGCCAAAGGGCAGTTTGCACACTGCGAGTGTGAAAGCCCATCACGAACTCGAAGGTGAGGCGAAGCTAAGCCGAAGTGAGTGCTGTGCCTTTACACGAGCTGAGAACATCTCCGTAAGGCCTCATGTATCGAGTAATATTTTTCTTTACACATTACAATGTAAAATCTAAGATTGCTTACCATTTACAGCCATCTAATTCTAATATAACCTCACTAACCCAACACGATTGGCGTAATGACTAACAACTGCTACAATGACAAATGACTAACCAAACCTGACCCAGCGCGATGTTTACATAGTGAGTAAAATGTTTTGGTAACCATGGAGAGCAGTTTGCTCACCGGTGAAAGCATTTTGCTCACCGATGTTGGGGATTTTGCTCAAATCCTTCGCGCACGATGCGGAATCGGCCATTTTCGATGTCTATAAACGGCGGCCAAACGAGGGTTTTGCATGTATGTGTAAAGAAAATTTGTTTATTTTTTAATAAATTTGACATACGGAGATCCCAATCAGCAAACTAAGAGTTACTTTTGGAAATTAGTCTCCTTGAAAGGGTGAAAACGTCCCTTTCTTTTCATCTTTGAACGAATTTAACCACAAAATATGGCACACTGAATACAAAACGTGACACTAGATTGAAAAACTTATTCAACTTCTTTTTATTATTATTACATTCATATTTTTAATATAATTCAACATTCATTTTTTAGCCTCAAAAGTGATAGTTTAAACAAAACCGTATGTATGTTTCCTAGCTACTCTTATTATTGCTTCGGAATCTTTTATCATTACGATTATGGATTGTTTATTGGACAGAGGCAACCTCTAAACATAAGCGCTAAAAAAGGTCGATACATACCAAACGGCCTCCCTTTTGTGGCTATGTGAAATAGACCTTCCAAATCTTTTTGCAAGGTGAAAAATTAACGACCAAACAATAGGAGTTTACTAAAAATTGTATCTAACGACTACCAAAGGTCTTATCATATCAAAATTTGAAATTTTTTATTTGAGGAGGCCAACACTAAGCTGCTCGATTTCACAGCATACAGCTAAAAGAAATAATGTTTGTGTGTGTTTTATCAAATTAAATATTAACACATGCTACCTCCTAAAGTTTTCCATCAGAATAAGGGGCCATCCATAAATTACGTCACCCAATTTCCCGCGAACTATACCCCCTTCCCCCACACAAAATACGCACCCTTCAAAAATACTTTATGTTATTTATGAATGACTCCTAATACGGAAAGAAACAAATGTTTGTAGTTTCCTTCTAAGCCTCATGAAAACGTTATGGTATCCCAAAAACCACCCTATGAAAGCATAGTGAGAGTTTTGCGGAATTTCACCTATTTCTTTTTTTAATATCCGGTTAATTTGAACTTTAATGAAAATTCCGTAATACTATATAGTGTCAAAAATAAACTGTATACATAAATACAAAATGTTCAAACATTATAGTAAATTGAAAAAATTAACCCTAATTAGTCACACTTCAGTAGAATCGCATAATAGTCACACTGTGTCCTCATGAGTCCTAAAAATCTTTTAAAAAATGCTAGGTATTATTTAAGGATTGCAAAAGATGATCATTTAGTTTTTGTAACAAAAATTAATTGTTTAAATATTCAAAAAAATCGGTGAAGTTAAGGTAACGAGCTATTAGAAGTTGCATCTAAACAGTTGTAAATTATTTCAACAATAAAGAAAACAATGAAAAAAATGTGCCTTTCTCATATTCATTAATTAGATTATAGTATTAAGAAAATAGTCCTAACTCGTAATATTCTAAGAAAAGTACGTTTTTTCAATAAATAAAAATTGATTAATCGATTGAAAGTTAAATGAAAAATACATAAAATCTTGCTAAAAACTAATTATTGTCGGTATCTGTCTGTCGTCGTCGTCGTTGTTGTTGTCGCCTGTATGCCGGATACTGAAATTCTTCTCGGATTGGATTGTGCTTTAGCACAATTTTAAAGGGTGTAAAAAGAACGGACGAGTTCGTTAGCCAAATATTTTCGATAAAAATTCAAATGTTAGATCGTTTTGAAAACTTTTGAGACTATTTATTTCATTATTTATAAATTTTATGTACGGCTATTCATAGTACTCGAAAAGTCGAACAATTTATCCTCACGACTTTTTTCGATAAAAAGAAAATTATCAGAGTTATAGCATTTTCCAAAATAAAAAAATAAATAAAAATTTTAAGCCAAGCAACGCATGATATGAAAAAAAGTCAAGAAAATAAAAATGTTGCTTTTTAAAAGCCCTACAAGATTATCATAACAACTCTTTAAATTTTCATGAAAAATCGAAAATTCAAATTCATGAGTTTTTTTCTCATGTTATTCTTATGGGAAACTTCAGGAGGTGGGCTGGGCGGGCGGTACGTGTTAATATTAACGAAAAAAAATGCGCTTTCACTCTCTTCAGAACGTCACAAGGCCAGGGAGATGGACGGCATACAAAATTAGAAACTTTTTGTTTTTTGGGCTATCCTATATTGGTCAAAAAATTATGGAAGTTATTAAATGCACAATTCTAATAAAAATAACAATCTGCAATCTCTCTCCCTTCTTTTTTTTCTCACAATCAGTCACGATAAGTGCACGTCGTGGTCGTGAAAAATGAAACGCCGGATGTGACGTCATCGTGTGCATGTTATTACCGAGAAGTTCGCAGACGTTCGGTCATACATAATAAGGACAAGTACATAAATAATATTAGTCTGTAAAGCTCTAGAGGCAACCTGCCGTACGCTGAAGTCTAATTGTAGCAGCCTCGGTTTCACTTTAAGTTTTTATTTTGTACTTTTCTGACATAAGCTGACCAACTCCCTCTTTGAACTCAAAAAACCACCATGAAGAATTTTCAAACCATTGTGGTCCGAATAGCTCTTCAATTAGAATTGAGGAAACTTCCAAGATCCAAGCCCTTCCTTTTTTCCTTTTTCAAGGACCTCACTGAGGGTTTGGCTGCTCTTTGAAAACTTCTAATTGTAAAATCGGAGGCGCCAGCTCAGACCATTCATAACAGAAGTCCGGTTTTCGTTTTCATTGAGAAGCTGAGAAATGTTTTTAACTGAGGTTGCAGGTCCAAGAATTGCCGGGCATACCTTTCAGGATTCGATGACAAGGCACCTGATTCCAAGGATAAAGAAAAATACAAGATAAATGCTAGAAAATGATTTTCCATTTTCGTTTTCCTTTCAACACAAAAATATCTTACAATTCGATTGTTTTCTTTCATTGTTTCAAGTGATGAATATTATATGAAATAAAGACAATAAATTACATTATATTAGGTCTGAGAGAAGACCAAATGAGACAATAGACCAATAGAAACCACCTCTATATATAAACTAAAAGGGCACGGGTGATCGTAATTATGGATTCATGTTCCCAACATTTTTCGACATTCGTGAATTTTTTATGGTTCGTCTTCGTACTAAATTTGAAAGTTTTTACATAGATCTTGTGAAGCAAAATGGTCGTTCACATCATTCATGATGTTTTATTATTTTAGCACAAAGCAAACCCCTCTTAAGGGCATATAATAGCTGTAAATACTAAATATCTACATGACCGAATTTTCTTCTATAACTCCATTTCCACCTTCCCTGGTCCAGAATTGATTTTAAAAAACGCTGTTCATAGAATTTTTTGCCTTCGGGTATGTACAACATTTCATTTTCCTTTCTTTATTGAAAGTAGGAAATTCTTTCCTAGACTTTCAAATATTATTTTTAAATTCTAGTACGAATTTTAGTCATATACCTTTCTTAAAAGAATACAATTCATAAATACAAAAGAGAAAGAACCCAGCACCAGCACTTATTTGAAAAAATGCTTTCTACCTATTTTTCCCCTTTTTCTCCCGTGTGGAAAAATCTTCTGGCACTGATCCCGCCCAGACTAGACCGTCTGGTTTCCAATCTTTACGCTGACCAGATTCTGGTCTGGGCCTGGCCAAAAGTGCAACGTTTTTTTTTGCAACCCCCAGGCCAGACCGTCTGGTCGGCCGCTAGTTATTGGCTGTTTAGTCACTAGTTAGAGGTACACCAGAGTCTCGATAGCGCGTACAGCGAAACGTTAACAGTCAGGGCCGCCTGAACCGTTTCCATCATATTGCGCAATCTATTTGACTGAGTTAGTAGTGCATGCGTCCCTTCAGAGGTGGTGTCGCAACCGTCTCTCGCCCTGCCCCCTGAGAAACTGCGGGGACCAGCAATTCTAGGAATTCATATAACGCGTTCGATCGCGCGTTCAAATAGCGAGACTCTGGTGTATATTCATATTTAAGTGTATTTAGCACACCGTGGGCGTGGTGAGCCCACACTTGTAGTAGTTATTTACTACAAGAAACTATCCACCTAGAAACACTACCCGAATCGGGTAGTGTCACGCCTACCCTGAAAGGAAAATGGCTTAATGGTATACTAGCTGATCAGCGCCAAACCTGGACCGGATCAGAATATCAAGGTAACATGAGAAAATTCTTGTTTTGTTAGTGCTGATCGAACTTAGAACTTTTTTGTTCTGGAATAGCTTATCAGCGCTAGTTTACATCAAGCCAGACCTGAGCCAGACCTGACACCAGACTGCTATGAAGTTTTTCCACACTCTTTTCTCCCTCCTGTCCCTTCCCTCCATTCTCTCCCTCTCCTCTTCTTTCTTCTCTTCCTCCTCCTCATTCTCTTCCTATTCTTCCTGTTCCATCTCCTTCTCCTCTTTCTTCATCTCCACCTCCTCCTCCCACTCTTCCTTCACCTCCACCTCCTCCTCATCTTCCTCATTTTCCTTTTTCTCATCCTGCTCTTCCTCATTTTCCTCCTCTTCCTACGCATTCTCCTTTTCCACCTCCTCCTCCTATTCTAGAGTGCGTTTCTAGGTAACGATGGATATTCCTAAGGGATTGTACTTAAATTACGTAACGGACTAGTGGCCGTTTACAAGCCCACCCCTCCCCCATGTAACAATCCGAAAAAAAATATTTCATCAAAATATTTTAAGTCAGAAATAATAGTGCATGGAACTTCAAAGCAATAACAGTTTTTATTCACAATCACCGTGTTATGAGCCTGTAACATCCCTGCAACATGAGCGCTACAAAGCCTACCGAATTATTATTAGTTCCGAACGCCGCCACACTGAAATATAAAGAGTATTCTAATATTTCAGTATGTATATATATATATATATATATATATATATATATATATATAATACTCTAGCTGGAAACGAACCATTTTCAAATTTCGCGCCATACAGATTACCAATCACAGCCAAGCAAATGACTTCCACGTTAGTTGTATGTTCTCACGACCAAAAATATTATACACATCACGACTCACTTTTCAAACGGCCCTACAGTCTCATAAAACACTGATTTCGCATTCGCAAGGACAACTTGAAAACCCATGGCTTCCGGCCATGGTCTTACAACTCGTCCTGCAAACATTAATCTCCCCGTGAAGACATGTCTAATACTACTTGTGATGTAATACACTATTATTGTAAGATAATATACATTTCGGCTTTCCAGGTAAAAAGTTATTGTATATTATTTGAGGTTTGCTAGAAACAGTTATTTTTTAGCGTAAAATTAAATTCAGCACTTTTTGTACTGTAGAAGTAGTGCGAATTGTTTGTTTCTTTTCCGAATTTTCGAAAATTAAGGGGTATTACCCCGTGCAGAAATTTCCCTATCTTTCCCTATTTGAAGTTGGTTTCTGATGGGGCCCCCACCAGAATATCTAGTCTAGAAAAAACTGATGGGGGCCCTGTCAGGTTCTAGAGAAGAATTCCATGCTTCGTGTTGGTATGGCGAATCTATCTGTATCTAATGGGGCCCCGACCCGAGAATTCCTACAATCTTATATTGCCTAAAATATTAATTTTGAGGTTTTTGAAGGTTTCAGTATGGTTTCAGTAACGCGTTATTCTCGAAAACTTGATTTAGGGCACTATTGACCTTTTTTTCGGGGCCAGGCACATATGTGTCAGCTAAAGTTAAAGAGGTTATGTCAAATACGGCTGTCCAGTGCTTTACCAGAGCTTTCAAATTTTGTATTTGTTAGTTGTCAATATAATTTTGTTTGTGTTTCGCCACTATTTTTCTCCATGATGGAAGCGAAAAGGCGCCTGCAACAGCAGGGACGACTTCAGAGCAAAAAGTTCCGCCTAATGAAAAAATTCAAACGGGAAGATGATGATCAGAGTGAGGTTATTTAAAATCAGAATTGGCTTTTTTTACGCGTGACTTGATTTATTTATGTTTACAAGTTTTTCTCTAATTTATATAATAATACATTATTAATAATATCAAATCATTAATAAAATACTCGCAAATTAAATTATAATGCAGAATATTATTTACCCCAATAATTTAAATCAAACACAGGGGCCCTGTAGGTGTCCCGTAGGGTCACTTCTCCTAAATGGTGTTGTAGGCGGGCGACCCCCACTAGAACCCTACTAGAAAATCTAGTAGGGCCCCTATGATCATAGCGTTACGTTCTAGATGGGGGCCCGACTAGTTTTCATCACTAGAGCCCGATTAGACATAGGGAAAACTCGTCGGAGCCCAACTAGAGCCCTATAGAAATTTCTGCACGGGACGTTCAAGTATTACGTCACATGCCTAGGGCCGGGGGGGGGGGGGCCCCGCGCAGCTTAGTGTGAAGTAATACTTGAACGGCCCCTACTCATCGTAAGAGAAATAAGAAGAATTTTAGATGAAGAAGTATACAAAGGATTTTCTAAGATACTTTGTTAGGTGATTATTATAAATTATAATGATAATTTTTATTAATTTTTGGCAAGGAAGTGTTACTTATTTTTCTGGAGATATTACTAGTGGGCATATTTTACGATCATATACCAAAGAATATCTATCTATTGGAATGGTGTTCGACCATTTCGTAATCTGATGCCGAAAATCAGAACTAGAAAGTGTAGGTAGAATTTTAAAGATGCATTTTAATTTTGACATAAATGTGTTTTGTGGAATTTAAAACAATTAGCTTAAATTATTATTATTATACCATTAAGCCATTTTCCTTTCGGGGTAGGCATGACTTGCTCGGTTGGAAAATAGTAGTGTGTATATGGGTATATAGGTATAAAGTAGATAGGTATATAGGTATGAGGTAGATAGGTATATAAGTGTTAGGTATAGATATTTTAGATTGATCTGGAATTCTTGTGTTATTTATTTAAATGACACGTTTATTCCGCAACACTGCTCCGACCCAGGTTGCTGATCAATCTCTCTAGCGATCACCCCAAGTGTAGAGCCTCACAAAATTGTTATGTATGGTTCCCCACTTGGGCCCATTAGTATCCAAGGTCTTTGTTTCAGGCGTCATTCATTCTATTGTCACTCTGTTTACAAACTATTTGTCGCCACACTTTTCTGTCCTGGCATACTACTCTAGCTTCCTTCACGTCCATGCATTTTTTTATGCAAGCTCTTGTGTTTCTATGGCTTCTTATGTCTCTTCGGATTAATGTCTTATTTACAGATTCTAACCATTCTTTCGGCGGTCTATCTCTGGGCATTCTGCCATTTACTTTACCTTTATACACTTGTTTGGTTAGTCGTTCATCTTTCATTCTTTCAAGATGTCCGAACCATCTTAACTGACTTCTTTCCCATATGTCAACTAGTGTCTCTCCTGTACCACATTCTTTGAGGATTGTCTCGTTTCGGACTTTGTCCATCAGTGTTTTCCCGCATATTGTGCGCAGAGGTTTCATGCCAATCGCGTTAATTTTACCCCTGTCCTTTTCTTGACAGGTCCATGTCTCGCTACCGTATAGTACAGTCGGTGCGAATATAGAATTATGTATGGCCATTTTAGCTTTTTTTGATATGTTTTTATTTGGTAGGATGGACCCTGCTCTACCGATAACCTGCTTACCCTTATTTATGCGCCTATATCTAACTCCCCTCTATTTTTCCGTCGCTAGTGAATAGACTACCTAGATATACGTATACTTGTCAACTTGTTCTAATCTCTCATCATTTAGGACAATGTTGCATATTGTTTTCTCACTTTTTCCCTCAACCACCATGATTTTTGTTTTATTTACGTTAATTTTGAGGTCCATGTTCTTCATGCTTGTATTAAGTTTATTCAACATTCTTTGCAAGTCCTCGATTGATTCTGCCATAACAATCTTGTCATCTGCGAAAGCTAACCCACGTACCTTGACTGTTTCGAGATAAATGATCTTTAAATAATGAGTATAGCGAAGCAATTAATCCAGATTATACAATTGATAGGAATAATAGGCGATCAGAAATATGAATTGTAATCTAACTTTTGAGTTAGATTTTTTAGACAATAAATATTTCATGTGTAAGTTAATAAAAAATTTACTTTTAATTCATTTTTGCTTCTAAATAAGTTAATTTAAGCTGATAGTGTGTAAAATTTTACAATAAATAGTAAAATAATGGTTTTTTTTTAACATTTTTGTGAGAACAGTGTGTTCTTACTGCATAAGATTTAAATTATATCTGAAGCACTTTTCTATTATTAATATAACATGAAGCCAGATCCCTTTCGTGGTAAGCGTAACTCGCTCTGTGTAGCCTCCTTATACTGCCGGGGATCAAGGAATTCATATGAGACAAGTGGGAAAGTGTAGGATGAGGTATAAGGGGGTGGTATAAATTGTAGATCAATCTAGAATTCCTATGTGGCTCATTTAAGCAACAAGTTCGTTCCACAACACCGCTCCGACACAGGTCGCTAATCAATCTCTCTAGCAATTACCCCAGGCGAAGAGCTTCATAAAGTCATCATATGTCACAGATCACACAAAAATACGCAAGCAAGACAGTCTTCATTGCACATTTCTTATAGACAATTTTTCTGCACACTTTCCCGTCTTACATACATACATACATGCATACACCTCTAGCTTACTTTACGTCCATACATTTGATCATGCAAGCTCTTGTGTTTCTATGCTTTTTTACATCTTGCCGCCTTAGGGTCTCGTTCACACATGCCCATCATTCTTTCTTCGGTCTGCCTCTGGGTACGCTACCATTTACTTAACCTATAAATAAATCTGTTTCGTCAGTCGTTCTTATTTCATTCTCTCAACATGCACAAACCAGCTCATCAAATTTCTTTCACTCTGGTCAAACAGTGCTTCCTCTACACCGCATTCTTTGAGAATCCTCTCATTACTGACTTCTTCCATTAGCGTTCTACCTCAAATATTGCGCAGGGATTGCATCCCAACCGCGTTAACCTCACTTTTATCCTGTTCTTGATAGGTCCAGGTCTCGCTAACATTTGTTGTTGTTGATAAAGACTTTACTTTAATATGCAATAATAATTACTTTAAACTCAACACAAAAATCGCAAAACCACTTTTTGTGCACAGATTAAAATGCATCTTTAAGACTTCTACCTATTCTTTGTAGTTCTGCTTTTTGGGACCAGGTGAAGTAGCACAGTTGAACTATTCCCAATATAGGGACTCGAGCTAGGGTATATTACTAAGAAGCGATTTTACTGATCATGAATAGTAAGTATATCCGTGAGCAACGGAGAAATACCGAATTTTTACATACATATAAGCCGCACACGATTATAAGCCGCATTCCGATTTTAGGAGCTCGAAATATTGAAAAAAACGTTTATAAGTTGCACACGATTATAAGCCGGACCCCAATTTTCAAGTTCGAAAACCCCAAAAAAGGTGCGGCTTATATGCGTGTAAATACGATAGTACTAAAAGCGTTAATAAAGTACTGCATATTGATTGTCACAGTGGGCGTTGGAATCGGTACATCCTTGGAGGCGTGATCGTTTGCTTGTTTCGAGACGTGACTATAAATACAGATAATCACGTGACATGCTCATTTTCCCCTTAATTGAAGGCTCTATCATTGAAGACCCATCAAAATTATTTTTAAAAAGTTGAAATTGTCGAAACTTTTCACAGTACTTTGTGTTTCATCTCAGAATTACAAGTTCAGGCTTTCGCTTTCTGGGTGCGGTAAAAAATTAATAGCCGGCAAGTTCTCTCAACAAAGTCGATGCAGGTACCCCATAGCGAGGCCTCAAATATGTAACACGGTGATTAAAATTATGCTCGTACCGCGAATCGGACGAAGGAATTCGTGACGCCATGTGAGGGCCTCATATATTTAACTCGACGACGTCGTTGCCGGTACTGTTCCTTCGGCTCAGTGCAATGCGAAACCCGTACCTCGCAGAAGAAACAGAAGGGATGAAGAAACCAAACAATTCGACGCGTGGGCGCCTTACGAGTGTTCAGGGGCAAATATTTCCAACTTAAAAAATTCTTAAACTTTATTGTAAGGTGAGAGAAGCATTGTTTTAAAATATTTAACTGTCTTATTTCCCCGCACCTGTAACAAAATCTTCTATAAATATTTATTAGTGAATTCCAGGCGAAATTCGCAGACCCATCACGAAGGCCGTATTTCCTATTTACTCCCGGCTCTAAATCTAGTCGAGTCGAACCTGATCAGGGTCAGGCCCAACCTTTCTTAACCCCGGCGCACAATCGTCTCCGAAGTTCCTAGAAGTATTCATGGTCGACCATGAGCCGAAGCAGAAGCAGGAACAGACTCTTTCACTTTTTCTTCTATCTTCTACAATCCACCCCCTCCTTTTTTCTTCATTTCTTTCTTTCTTTGTCCTTGTTTTTCTAGCTCGTCCTCTGTTTCCCGCTGGTGTTTATCTCTTTCTCAGCTCTAGTATAAGCGCCACATGAGATCACGTGACGGGGTACTGGGTAGTTGTAAAGTCCCTTTTTCCGGATACTGTTTACGTCCGACCTGTAAAACCCCTAGGCCTCATAACCTCTATCTCTATTTCATAAAAGTATAAGGAATTCGACAATGGTATTTCCAAGTCATTCATAAAAAAGAAGACAAATTCTGTAGTAAACATCAGTTGTTTTTTTTTCGAAAAAAAATGTTTTCCAATTCACAGAAAAACCAAAGTTTTTATCCTAACTTTAGATAGTTTTGTTGCAGCGTTTTAATCCACGCGAAGATAAAATTTATCCGCTGTCAGATAAATTTGAAAGCTGTGCAAAACAACTGACAGCAATTTTTATCCGCTGACGGATACTTTTTATCAATTGACGGATTAACATTGCTGTCAACTGTTTTACACGCAGCTTTCAAATTTATCTGGCAGCGGGTACATTTTGTGTTCGCGAGGATTAAAAAGACACTGCAACAAAACTATGTGAAATTATGATTTAAAAAAGTTCCGGGTTTTTCTGTGTTGTAATTGTAAATCCAAGATATAAAAAATATGTTAAGAAAGAAGATTTAAAAAAAGGACAGAATTGATCACTTCCTAAATTCACACAAAAGTTACCTCCTTCCTGTTTTCTGATACATTGCGCAAGGTATGCGAGAAAAATTCGAAAACTGAAGTTTCGAAAAAAAATTCCCTGTAAGAAAAAATTCCGGTGAAAAAAACCGAAAAGTGGCAAAAATCCAACAATTTATCTGATTTGTATAAAACTTAGTATGAGGGGTTTTTTGGGGTCGCTGACTTCAAATTAAATGTCAAAATTTAAATATACAAATGACGGATCTAATATGGCCAATGTAGGCAATGGCCTAGGGCCCTAGGAGCCAAGGACTTTAGGCCTTAGGGGACCCTCACGAGGCGCGTCTTCAAAATCTGGAGATTATTAAAAATTTAAGATTGAAAGCCTTAAAATTGCCATTTGTTCATTCGAGATTTTACTTGAAAATTATTTTGGGCTGAAAACATCAGCGTTAAAGCAATAAAAGTTAGAAAGATTTATTAATTAATATCTCTAAGTGTTTTAGTACCTGAGGGTCCAGTTTTCGTAAATTCAGATTACCATGCCGCCGATTCCTGAGGCATAAATTAGATCTTAAGGTTCAAAGAGTTCCAGAGGTCATATTTATTCACCGATTTCAAAGTTTATTTTCTTAAATTGAAGCTGATTAAATTTAAAACTTAAAAAAGGTCTTCCAAAGCGAATTTGAAAAAAAATTCACCAAATTGTTAGTTGAAATATAACAAAAAGTCACCATTTTTCTTTTTAGGGGAGTCACTTCTTTTGTTCTCTGGAGAATAATATCAGTAGGGAAAATATTGCCATTTAACAGCAATTATAATTGTTAGGAACAATTTTTATAAACAGGTTCACTTATATCGCATTTTTATTAAGAAAATGTTTCTTTTCTGCGGGATCGTTCATTTTCGTCTCAAGAATGATATCGTGACACACAATAGATTATCATTCAATAACAGTTTTCATTGTTATAAACAATTTTTTGTAAGCAAATACATTTATTTCGCATCTTTTTAACTAGAAAAGTGGATTTGTCTGCAGAGTCACTTCTTTTCATTTAAAGAATAATATTATCATACAAAAGATTACCACCTAGTTCAACTTTCAATTGACCCGGGTAAAAAATTTTCGTATATAGGATTGATCTAGGAAAAGATCTGGGAAGTCGTATGGGAGTGCTCTCTCAGATAGTATAGTAAAAGTATGGTAAATGAGACGATCCCATATATCATGTATATTTGAATGAAGTATAGTGGATTTATAGCTGAAATATAGCTAAGATAATGTTCGAAGTATAGGGAAATTATTCCTAAAGTATATGTCTAAGAAGTATAGCTGCTGTATAACAGAAGTATAGCTACAGTATAGCTGATGTTCAGTCAAGGTATGGATGATGTATATCTCTTAAGTATAGCTGAAGTATGTGAATTATGTCTAAACTGGTCTTAAGTATAGGAAACGTATGGCTATAGTAGATATGGCCGTATTATTGACGATGGGAGAAAATCGGATATCTGAAATACAATCCGGAATCCTGATTTTCACAATAACAAAGAATATTGTTTGTAACTTCGAAATAAGTAAATGGCAAAGAAGTGAAATGTTAATTATAAGATTTAACATTTCACCTGAGTAACAATTTGATTATATCTTTTCATGCTAATAACACTATGTTTATGAATCAAATATTCTGGATCTCTTATCAATATACACATGATATATAAGATTCTTATCAGTTTTCGATTGCATATCCTCTTGTTATGATGATTTTACAAGAAGCTGAAAAACTGAGAAATTTATTTTTCACTCTCAAGTAGATTCCGTGAAAAGAAAAATAATAAGAATTTTTTTGGAACTTTAAGATTTTAAAACCACGAAATCAATTGATTTGAGAACTTTTCAATTTTTTGGACGAGCTGTAATTTATTATATATAATTATATATATACATATATATATATATATATATATATTATACTTCAGCTATACTTCAGCTATACATTAGCTATACATTAGCTATACATTACCTATACATACATACATAGATTAGCAGTTCGAACTCGAAAGTTCATTGCCTCACTACCCGATTCGGGTAGTGTTTCTAGGTGGATATTTACTACCAATGTGGGCCCACCACACCCACGACGGGCCAACAGCACACAGTATTCCTGAACGGGCACCCATCCAAGCACTAACCGCGCCCAACAATGCTTAACTTCAGTGATCTTACGAGAACTGGTGTTTTCAGCGTGGTATCGCCGTTGGCGTATACATTACCTATACTATGTCAATATCCTTGAAGTATGGGAATGTCTCATTTACCATACATTTTTTATATTTTTGGAAGTCAATGATCGATTACTCCCATACTTATGATTTTTACTCGGGGAGTATTTGAATTTTTAACCAAAAAATGTGAATTTTTAACCAGGAAGATTAATTTGCTACTAAAAAGATGAACTATCAACAAGACTCCATGTAGAAATCGCCCTATTTATCCCCATTTCAATTAGGGCTGTGGTCAGAATGTCACACAAATTGTAACATCTCAGATTTTTAAATAATTCGGACGTTCGTTGAGTCTCAGATGGTACGTCGCGTCATATGAATGAATATAACCTTTTGTATAAATGTATAAGGTTTTTGGTTTTCAGGTATTTTGTTAATTTTATTCTAATCAGCATACGTTTCTATCATTCATCCCGGTATTTTTTCTATAAATAATCCCTCGTGAGGTCTAAATTGGCTTTGAAACATGTTGGTCCCTCGTAGTATTAAAAGACGGAAAAATAATCAGGAAAGAGTGAGAGGTTGGTTTTGATTGACTCTTTCCTTTTTTCCCCTCTTTTTTCTTTTATTATGTAATTGTCTCTAATGAGCCGAAACGAAGGTAGTTTGGAAGTCTAATTTTGATTTGTAATTTTTTTCATGCTCTGATTTCGATGCATAAAACTATTCATAAGAAAGCAGATTTCATTTCGATCTTAAATGCAGTTTTAAAATTCAAATAGAGACACTAAACTCAAGATTCCTTTCAATCTGCAGGGTTTGCTTATCAATCTTTTTTAAAGTTCTTTTAATTGAGGCCAAAGATTTGTTTACCTCAATTTGTTGAAGCAAATCTATTTTTGTTTAAATATTCTACCAAGGATGTTTGTTAAATGGCTGTATGCATACACTGTTTAAAACAATATTAAATTGACTATACCCACGTATATTGAAACTAATATATCAGGTATATTAAATCGCCATTAAGAGCGTGTATAATTAATTTCATATAGAATTATACATTCCTATTAAACACTTACAAGAAAATTCAAATAACTCCATTTTATAGAAATTAAAAATAAGTTTAGCAGTAATTTTCGATTCCAAATAAAATTGGATTTTGAGTCGAAAATTTCAATTAGGCAAAGAAATAACAGACCCAACCCACAATCAACTGCGTCCTCGCATTAAATTTCTACCATTCAGAACGAATTTTATTAAAAGTTCCACCGGTACGTTGCACTTTCATTATAAAAAACAATTTAGTCGAAGAATTCTAGATTATTAATTCAATTGCAAATACTTGACAAGATTTAGAGAAATGAAAGATGGAGAAAATAAAAATGTTCAATGTTCAAAAATGCGATATAAGTGAATTTATTTGTAGCAATAACAATTGTTGTTCAATATTAATTTCTTGTGTCACCATATTATTCTTGAGATGAAAAGAAATGATTCCCCAGAAAAGAAACATTTTCTTGCTACAAAATCTTGGTCATGATTAATTATTACTTGTACACGGAAAAATTTATCCGTGAAAAAGTCACGAACTTGCAGCTAGGTCTCGGATACGAGATAAAAAAATGAAACATTACATCCTTATTTCTATGAGAAATATATGGATTTTCGAAGTTTCTTACGAACAGTTAGAATTTCCTATGAACAGTTCCTGAAAATTTCAGACTGAAATATAAAGAGGAAAAATTTTATTTGTGCGATTTAATTTATATTAATTTATAAATTCGCAACTCAGAAGATTCGAACCCTTAAAGACTGCTGACTCACCAGTTTCGAGCTCGAAGCACACATACGAGAACACGCAAGCACTGCGCGTTTGGGTGAGCATTTGTGCGGGCCACGTACAGGCGAACCTACTTCCTAGTTCCCAGATTTGTCGGGCAAGCTCGTGAGTGCTCTGAGAATCTTTTCCCAATCACTAGTAATATTTTTGCAATTATTCGCGTAAAACAAAAGTGATGAACCGTTTTAGAATTTTCATATCGAGTTCGTCAATCTTTCTCAAAGTTCGCAGTTTATTGACGAAAATACATAAATATCCGATGAATTTTTCTCATATCCGAGACCTAGCTACTAGTTCGTGACTTTTTTACGGATGCATTTTTTCCGTGTACGCAATTCAGCCACAAAATCAATTTAAATAATGCATTTGAACCCCCTAAGGCCTAAATGCACCAAATGTCAGTTTTATCCATTAATTTGTTTATAACAAATAAATAAATTACATAATTCACTTTATAATGAAATTTTCCTTTCGTTAAAAGTGCATTTTGATTACATATATAATTTAAAAAAGAGTTAAACAACCACCGCAGGGTCCCACTGAGAGCAACTGCCATCTAAAAAAAAATATCAATAGCCCCCAGCAGAACCGCGGTAAATCACACCTATGGCCATGTCTCACAACCGTGAGATGGGTGGTCACAGGGAACGATGAAATCACAACGTTAGGCCGGCGAAACCCTCGTGTGTCTTGAGGACACGAAGCGACCTAAGGATGACAGCTTTCTGCATCCAGCTCGCAAGTGCCTTGGCATATTTTTGGCACGCGGGTATGGCTTTGAGGTTACGAACCACTGATAGTTTCGCACCTCCGAGAGCACCTATCACAAGGACAATTACTTGCACCGAATATTTTGGGTCCAGTCGTTGCAGCTCTCTTTTAAGGTCTTGATACCTCTCCTCTTTTTCTTTCTCCTTTGCAGTGATGTTGCATTCGGACAGAGCCGAGAATTCGATCACGAATATAGTTCGTTTCTCTCTCTCTCTCTCTGTATATATATATATATATATATATATATATATATATTCTATGTGTTTTTGAAATTTGGACCCACTCCGCCGGCTTGCGGGTTCGATTCCCGCCTCGCACTCTGGAAGAGCCTCGGCGGCCCATGCGGTGAACACTTGCCTAGCAAGGGAGAATGTTAGGTATGAAAAAGAGAAGGGAGTAGACTCGTTAATTGAAAGGTTGAAAGGTTCGATTGAGAAGGTAAGTTGTTCACCACAGGAGAGTCGTGGGACCGGTACCTCTAGAGAAAAAGGTTCTCTAAGTACTTAAAGCTGCTATTCTTGGTGGTTCGGGACCCACCTTGAACTGTAGGTCCCCCTCTCGCCACCAAGAAAGTGCGTGGGGGGTGTGTAAAGGAATAGGGAAGAGATACAAGAAAAAATGTAAACCCTTAGGGGACACATTAGAAGCTTCCATTTCAGATTCCAGAAAGAAGTGATTTTTTTTAATCGGCCTCGACCGATCTCTTCAAAATTAAAACACGTTTAGATTTGGGAAAAGAAACTTTAAAATTGGTTAATAAATGTTACCTTTGAAACTTTTTAAACCCCATAATACACCGTTTCACCGCACTGTGTGCCGATTGAATCCTGAGGCATAAATGAGATTGACTAACAATAATAAGCTACCCCGCTTAATTATTTTATTCATAGCAAACTATGAAATATGTTTGCATGCAATAAGTACATATGGTGCCGGGCTTTGAATGAAATACCCCGTAAATTATAATTGAGATGTAATTTTGATGTCCGTATTTTTTGGTGAGAAGCTCACATTATCAGGTTATATATGTCATTACCCAAAAACGTTTTTAAAGGCGTCATTATTCGATATTTAATTAATTTGTTGTTCTTGCATTTCGGTCAGCGTACCCCATGCCATGGGGCATGGTGTCCCTCATATTACTGTCGGTTTATTCCAAAAATATGAATGTTGTAGAATAAAAATTGTACAATACAGGGTGTCCCAGACTCAAGTGTCCGAATTTATATAGCTGAAAAAAAATAAAAATAATAAATCGAAAATTCCTCTTCCAAAAATCAGTTGAAGTTTTAGTTTTTGAGTTATAAAATATTTAGGCTGGACCAATCAGGAGCACGGTATAAACAGACGTGTATACGCGAGCGGGACTCCAATGCAGTGTTATTGAAGCGAAAGCCCTGGCGGGGAGCGACGAGAGAACAGCGGTCACTACACTACGTTGGATTGTCACTCACGTATACACGACTGTTCCGGATTGGTCCAGCTTAAAAAATACTTTATAACTCAAAAACTAAAATTTCAACTGATTTTTGGAAAAGGAATTTTCTATTCAGCGTGTAAATCTCTGCAAATCTTTCAAAGGAATAAAACATGAAATTGCGTGGTTAAGTACAGAGAATCCTTTCAAGTATATTTTAATAGAAAATTTGAATAAGGCATGGAAATACATTAAAAATCTTCATAACGACCATTTTTATATTTGTGGTTCATAATCACGAATTTCACATGATAGTCTCTTTCAAAGGAATAAAACGTGAACTTGGTACTTACCGTATGACTATTACATATAACTTCAAAACACTTTTCGATTTTCGTCATTATCTGTATAACTTTATTATTAGCAACCTGGAATTTTATTAGACAGAACAGACATGACGGTTAGAACAATAATAAAATTACGAGATTCACAAGATAACTAACTTTCTGAGTTTTGCTACATTATCGATCAAATTACCGACCTGATATCAAGCACTGTTGCCATCTCCACACAATTTTTCGGACATCATGTCCCGTATGTCATGTTGCAAGATTTTATTAATTTTAATATATTTAGAACGCTACTAAAAAACAATTTATGATACCAGAAGTTTAAAGAAATACTTCACCTATTAGAATCTATAATATTTTCATGCTTTAAGTATTTCAAAATATGCTTTAAGTGCTTAATTTCTGCCAAAGACTTTTCCATCTGTTTCCGTCAAAACAGTTTTTTCATAGTAACTCTTCTGACACGTATTTTAATACAAAAATTTCATCACCTCTCTATTTTGCCAAACAAAGAAAGTCATTGTATGCAAAATGGGGATGTTGCCCGTGTTTGAAATATTTTTGTTGTCGAGAACTTTTCTTTTTCAATTGTTTAATCTCATCCCGGCTCGACAAAGTTTACAATTTGAGTTTGACATTTCACGAACATTTAACAAATAACGCAGCAGGATTTATCAAATACGGAAGTGGAATCAAGACAAACAAGAAGACAAAAGAGACCATCGGCAGTTTAAAACTCATCAAATTAATGATTTTATTAAGTAATTGAGTAAAATAATGTTATAAAATCTAACCACTTACTTTATAACATATTAAGTTAGAAAAATGTAAATAAATTGAAGATTCAGAGGGTAGAAAATATAAAGAGAGTAGTCCAATATAATATATAAATAAAATGATACGAAAAATATTAAATATAACGAACTCTTTTTTCTCATAACCACCCAAACAAGAAAACAAACATAAAACTTGTCAAGACAAATCAAATTCATTTTAATTAATAAATTATTGACAGCACAATAAAACAAATAAATAAAATGTATTATTTTTGTGAATATTCGTTATGTTTTTCGTATGAATTTTATCTATATTCAAATGCTTAACTAAAAAAATTAATCATGGATCCAAGGAAATGCTTTTCTTTGGTTTCCTTTCTTTGGACCAAGGATTTGTTAACTTCACTTGATAAAATATTGTTTAAAGGCAAAAAATGCATGCCTCAACTCAAAGAAATCATATTTTCAGTGATGTTTCTTTAATACAAAGAAATACTTCTTTCCAATAAATGTGAAAATTATCAAGTCAAAGAAATGATTTCTTGGCACCTAAAAACCTAGTTTCTTTGCATCGCTGTTTTTCACACCATAAGAAATATTTCCTCATTTCAATGAAATCGACGGTCTTTGAAGTGATAAATATTTACTTAAATGAAGTAATTCATCCATAAGTATATCAAATAATTTCGGTTTCTTCGAGTAAAGAAAGATTTTTTCCAGATAAATAATTATTCATCGAATTGAAAAAATATTTATCCGACGTTAAGAGTTGACAAGATTATTGCAAGTAAATAAATATATAAATTAAAAAAATATTTCTTTAAATTAGACATTAATCTATTCCATTCCAAGAAGTCGTCGTTTGTATAAACAAACTGCAATTTATTAATTCGAAAAACTATTTGTTCGAACAAATAAGGAAATACTTTTTTGAAATAAATACATTTGCATTTCGTTGAAATAAGTATTTTGTTAATTTATCTTTTGGAATATTTGTTTCAATTTGTACATATATTTCAGTGAAAACAACATCTGTTTGTATGAAATGTTCATGAAATCCGTTGTAAGAAACGTTTATTTAGTTCATGAAAAATAAATGTATAATTCTACATAAATATTTCTTTTTATAGAAAATTTCTGATTTGCAACTTTCAGTAGTTGCACGATAGGAAAAAAGTTTACGGACAAAAGTTTTACTTAAACTCTCTACAAAATGTTTCTGTTTTAATTCTCGAGAGTCATTCCAAACAAGGAAAAACCAAATTTCCTCACTTTCCTTAATTTTTAACCACTTATATAAAAAGAGGAGAATATAAGATAGAAAACTGTAATTGTAAAAAGCTGGATCCAGACGAAGCACCATGAATACTCGTATAGAGGAGTCACGTTAGACGTTAAAAATGAAAAAGCTCAGAACCCGGCGGTATTCCACCGATTTCAATGAAACCTTTTGCATTGTGTTGCTAAATATGTATAGGTAGAATGTTTTTAAAACCCTGTTGGGTAATTGTTATTTAATTATTCAAGCCAATAATTATAAATCTCACCAATTATGGACTCACGCTCCTGTCGTAGCTCATATCTCCAAATGAGATATTTTTTCGATGAAAATGGATAGAATTTAAGTTGTAGAACGGAAAATCTCTATAATTTCAGTACTGTACACTTTCATCCAGAAACGATCTCATTTCGAGATATGAGCTACGGAAGGAGCATACGACCCGCACACTACAACTCACCCCCTACTCTCAGGATGGATATCTCGGAAAAAATGGCCGACAAAGGAAAAGTGAACACTACCATCATGTATATTTTACGTACAAATCGTCTGCGAAAATTCAGTTTTTACCGAAGCACACTTTCCAAAATAATCGTCAAAAACCATTTGTTGGGGGTGTTTCCCACGATTAAGGGCGTTTTCACCTTTCATCCGGGGTCAAAATTATTTTATATTAACTTCTAATGCTTCAAGGAATATGCCTGCTGAATATTAATAATTTATTATTATTTTCTTTCAGAGTTTATGAATGTTAAGAACTTTTGGTCCACCATTTTGAATTATTAACCTTAAATTCACAATCAGCAACCCCAATATATACATGTACACAGAGTTTTTATTGCTCTAGGACTTAATTTATTCAAGTTATTCAAGTTTTTAATCGATTTTGGACATTTTTGAAAAAAAAGTGGATTTACCAATTACCGAACAGGTTTTTTTAAAACTTTTTACAACACATATTTAGCAACACAATGCAAAAGATTTAATTAAAATTCTGAGGTATAAACCTTACTTGACAAACCCAGAGTTGCTGACAGGGGAAAGCCATCCTGGGCTCTATACGTACAGGCTGGACAGGGCCAAGGAAATCCTGGGATTACCTAAGAAAGACCTAGAGAGAGGATAGTGGTTCAGATACGTTTAACCTCACGACAGAGTGCAGGAAATGCGGCAGAGATGACGAAACATCCCTGCATTTCTTATGCAAACCCTTGGGGCCTCATGGAACCTGAGGAAATTATCACGTGATCAGTGGTTGATATCCTGGGCTTCACCAAGAAGTCTGGAATCAAATACTAAGAGCTATTGGTTAAGGGTGTGGCATAATAGGCTTTATAGTTTGAGCGCCAGGGGAGGACGGAACACTTTGGGGCTCCCCGCCCGTATATAAACTAACTAACTATACAATTCTGCATATGCTAAGAGCTTCAATTTGAGCCATCTCCGAGGAAAATCGGACAGAAAGAAGAGCTTTCAGCATAGGGGTCTGAAAAAAAACAATTTCCTGATTTTTCTTATTTCTTAAACACTGGAACTAATAAAAAAGAAGATGTGTGCAATGAAAAGAAATTTTGATAGAAGAGAAGAATATAGCACAGCAAATTTCACTCTATGTGGATGTAAGAAATTTGAAAAAAAGCTGATAAGATTTTTCAGAGAGTTGTCAAGTCCGATTTTCTATTTAGTTTTTTAATTCTTGTATAATTAAACAAATATATGTAATTGTGCGATTATACGTTTCATAGAGTGACGTTAGTTGAAGATGTTTTTTAAATGATATAATAAACAAACAAAAATTTTATAAACAAATTATTTGTTGAGAGTGCGTTTTCTATAATTTCCAATCATTTGATATTTTCTGAAATATATTGCAAAAAATTTGGATGGAAACAATATTATAATGGATAGAATTTTTCGTAAGATGATTCTCATTAACTTTTATTAACAAATTTAATGTAAAAAATACATCATTTGGGCATTTGTCTACAATAAAATACGTTTTTTTACAAGCTTTTATTTGACCTGCTATGTGGGTATGTTTGTCACATACCCAATCTGCTTGAAACTTTGCAGACATACGGTTTTCCGACGACAATACAAAATTCTATCAAATTTAAGTTAAAACAAAATTAACAAACAAATTTGTACAAGCTTTTCTTTGACTTTCTATATGGTTATGTTTGTCAGAGTCAAATCTTGCATTTCAATTTTGCCACACTTTCTCATATCCAATCGACACAAGCCACATCCCCTTCCCTTTTCGAGTTTACACGAAAAAAAAACTGAAGATACATAATTATATCAAAAGGTTCTTATTACTTTCAAAAAACGCCAAGGATATGGTTATCAATGAAAATGTATCGTTGCATGTAAGTATAGACATGTATGTATATAGGTAGTGTCTATGCGTCCAGACACAAGCCAAGTGCCCTTCCCTTTTCCAGCTCATCCTAAAAAAATTTGTAAACAAATTTTTTTAATGACAATACATACACTACCGATCAAACGTTTCCGATGATCCCCTTTTTGATGACTGACAATGTCTCTTAATTTCAATTATGTCAGAGCTAAAAAATGTTATCTTTGAAGGGTTGAATGCTCTCAAAATTCTGTATGAAATGAGTCCAGGATAAAGCCAATTTGTCTATTTTTTTTTAGTAGATATTGCAAAAATAGTGTAAATTTCAATGTTTTCTTGAATTTTCAATCATTTCCGTTATAATAAATATTTTGTTTCAAGTTCTTGCACATTGATAATTTTTTTTTTAGATTAATGCTCATAAGCTGCTGCAATATTGCAGAAAAATAGCTTCAAGATGAGCATAAGAACATTAAAAAATAATAATTATTACGAAAGTTATTGAAAATTTAAGACAACATGGAAATGTACATTATTTTTGCAATATCTACACTGTTAAAAATTCCCGCATAAAACTTCCACTAAATGTATTGGAAGTTTATTTCCGAAATGTAGGGTAACGCTACAATACATAATGTTGTAGTTTTCAAGTGCAACGGATCACGCAGCAATATAAACGCTACAATACATGTATTGGAATTCTCGACGGTGACTTCACGATTTACGACGCTTACAATACATGTATTGCTATTTCGGCATTCCAATACCGTGTTTGCAATTTTGCCTTACACTTGTATTGTAGAAGTGTTGGAGAATTCCAAACATTTTTAACAGTGTACTTAAAAAATAGACAAATTTGTTTCATATCCTGGGCTCATTTCATACAGAATTTTGAGAGCATTTTACCCTTTAAAGCGAAAATTTTTAGCTCTGAAATAATTGAAATTGAGAGAACTTTGTCAGTCATCAAAAAAGAGGTGGTCAGAAACTTTTGACCAGTAGTGTAATTATATCAAATTTGAGTTGCCACGGCCGTCCTTCAAACGCCACACCCCTCTTTCAAAAAAAAACTTCAGAATTGATATGGAAATTCCAAAACCAAATCATCTTTAGAAATAAATAAGAAATTGGTACATAAGAATGACATTCAGTTAAAAAAATCATAATAATATATAATATATAATATATGATTTGAATTAAGTGGAAAGAAACCGTGCAACAACGATGCTTTGGCAGAAATGGACAAAATGAACAATTATATATTAAATTAATGGAATCATATAGTTGACTTAACAGTATATTCTTTACTACCATATATTTTTCGATATGAAGTAATAAAGATGGCATATTTGCGAAGGACTGAAAAGCATAAAATAATATTGTATATCAAAAAGATTCTTAAAAAACAAGCTTTTATTAAAATGTAATAGAGAGACGGAAAATAATTCTATCATCAAAAATAGATGGAAATGGGTAAGGTATACGGAAAATTACGTATAATACTAGAGAGAGTACCAATAAAATAGTGCAAGTAACACTGAAAATGGATCGTAGAATAATAATAATAATATAATAATTATTTATATGCATCTTCATATTCTGATTTTTCTACGTAATTAAGTATAGTTAAACATTAAGTCTCTGTAGGCTTTGAGGTAGGGTAAGGAGGGGCAGCGCCGACCAGTTAACAGTCAATGATTTTTTTAAAGTTAATAAGATGTGGAATTGATCCATTTTTTTATTTCGAGTCCTACATTATTGTACATCATATTTCTATAAGTAACAATTACATGAATAAAACAATGATTTAATAATTGAATTATTTCTGACAAGCTGTATTTCGTCGGCTTTGCCCCACACCGGAGGGCAAAGCCGACCGCAGCTTTTTATGAAAATCAAAACATCTGAAGAGGGGAAAACATGATGTTTCGCGTCTGTGGTATTTTATGTATTGGAAAAATTACCTTTAAACATATTCAGCAAGAACAATAAGTTATTTTTAATAAAAATAGTGATAGGTGTGATATAATAACCTCTTATTCGTTGACATTCAACTAGAGACGGATTACGCGCAAAGGTTTCTACCGTACCAATACAAAACACCCGCTCTACCGACTGGATTGAAAATAATAATATATAATAGTTCCTTGCATGTAGCCCAGAACCCAGGCGGAAATATTATATATAGTTTGTATATAGTGTGAAATATTATATATAATATTCATTTGTTTTATACATTTTTTATATAAAACAAATGAATATTATATATAATATAATATTTCCGCCTGGGCAGATAAGTGGCTGTTCTACATTACCGATGACTTATCGACAAAACTTATGATACGTTTATAACCTAAGAACGTGTAAACTGTTATTTTGGTCGGGCTTGCCCCACTGGTGAGGCCTCAATTATTTACGTTTACGATATTAAATACACTTTGGACTTGTATTACGTTCAATTATTATAATGACATAATGTGATATTGTTTTATCTGTCAAAATATAAAATTTTCATACTGTAAGTATTGCCATTAATGTCGAAAACTTTACATTTCTGCCAGCGAATCTTCCATTCTTTCGTTGTCAAAACTGTTTTCTGCATAATTTTTCTTTTACAACGTCAATTTCCAAGATTTCAGTAAGTAACGCTATCTCTATAATAAAATAGATTTATTTAGTGCAAAGTAGAATTAAAATTGTTAGATAATAGCGATGTTATAAGCAAAGTCGCCTTTGCCCCACCGGTCGGCGCTGCCCCTCCTTGACAGACATTTGTAAATGTATATTTATTTTCTGAATTATACCCTAAAATAAATAAAAAACTACAATCCTTTCTTCAGACATTCTTCCCTATCTCGTGTTGTTATGCTAAAAATAGGATTTTTGTTTTCATATTATTTTTTATGGCTAAAACAAAATATTCTGCAAGTCTTCTTTTATATTTTTCACGTATCTCGCGTCTTTTGGCGTAATATTAGAATTTTAGATTTTTTCATAACAATTTGCATAAATAAATTATAAAACGAGGAGTTCTGTCAAAAAATGGTACATAGAAATGTTGCAGGAATTTTTAAATGCTGAAATTCTTCCAAAAACTTTTCCCCATATTATGCGTCGTTTATTGGCTCAAAATTTGAATTTTCGACTTTTTTCATCGTATTTTCGATGAATAAAAAAAATTACAAGTCTTATCAAAAAATGGTTAAAATAAATTCTGTATAGGAGTTTTTGATAGCTATACCTAATTGCTCTACTGTAAGACTTTTTTTCGCATTTCGCGTCGTTTGGTTCGACATTTGAATGTTGTGTTGTCAAATTTCAAACAATTCTAATTAAAAATAAAACTACACGTCCTATCAAAAAGTGAAATATAAAATATGTGTAGATGTGTTTTAGGTGCACAATTTTTGTTTACTAATTTGTTTTCGTAGCTTGTGTCGTTTTTCCAAAACTTTAATATTTTTATTTTCAGTGTTATTTTTCGAGAATAAAACAAAAACTGCGCGAGGGGTTCACAACTCGACCGATGGAGTGTACACTGACTTCAAGTGATTTCAGTGACTTCACGCCAGTCACTTCAGCGAAGGTGACATGACTTCACGAGTTGTTAACCCCTGGAAACTATGAGTCGTATCAAGGAGTGATTATAAACAAAATTTATTTGTAAAAATTCAAAAAATCGTCATCATTATCTTGTAGGGCTTTTAGAAAAGCAATGTTTTCTTTTTTTGACTTTTCTTCTGATCTTGCGTTGTTTGGCTTAAAATGTTCATTTTCGATTGATTATTTAAATTTTGTAAATACTGTAACTCTGATAATTTTTTTTATCGAAAAATTTCATGAGGATCAATTTTTCTGTGATGTCAAATATCAGACACAATGTTGTATAAAATTCAACTATTTGGCAAAAAATTAAAGCAATTTTTTCGAAAATTAATTTTTTTTCTGGTAAAAAATAAATCTTCTTAGTTGAAAATGCAACTGTTTGGTTAAAAATGAATCTGTTTTAGTTTAGGATTCAAGTATTTTGTACGATCAAAATTTGAATTTTTGATTTTTCAAGAAAATTTAAAAAGTTTCTATGATAATAATCTTATAATTCTTTCAAAACTCAACTTTTTCCTTTTCTTGACTTTTTTCATAACGTGCGTTGTTCGGCTTAAAATTTTCATTTTCTTTTGATTTTTTGAAGTTTGAAAATGCTATAACTCTGATAATTTTCTTTTTATCGAAAAAAGTCGTAAAGATAAATTGTTCGAATTTTTGAGTGCTATGAATAGCCGTACATATAATTTTCAAAACTTGAAAAAAATGGTCTCAAAAATTTTCAAAATGCTCTAACTTTTTTTATTTTCATCCAAAATGGCTGGTTAACGAACTCGTTTTTTTTCTTTCAGGACCTAAAAAAAGTGGGCGAAAGCTCTATTCGATCCGTTCATTTTTTCGAGAGTTATCGTGTTAAGGTTCGGGACGGCCGTACGGCTCGGATGACAGACAGGCAGACAGACAGACGCCATCGCCAAAACCTGATTTTCAGTTTAAGGGGGTCTCAAAACGTGGAGATCCGTTTAAAAACTAAGGTTTCAAATTTCTGACAATTCTAATACTTTCTTAATCATAAATGATGAGAATATAAAAATGCATTATTTGGGCATTTCTCTACAATAAAATTCGTTTTTTTTTTCAATGCCTACTACTTTACAAACCCTAGAGTTTCCAAGCCTCTTATTACAAACCATTTTCGATGTTCTTTCTGTGAAAAATAGTATACGCGGCACGGGGATGAAACCTCGCGAACGCCAGCTCGTTTGCATTCGCTCGGTTTCGCTCCTTGCCACGTAATGTACTATTTCACTGATTCAAAAATATTTTATCAGAGAAAAAAGTGTAAGAAACAGTTAATTCTACTCGATCCTGAAGCTGAAGCGTTATTAAAACAATGCAATTAATACGAGACAAGTGCCTAAATAATGCATTTGTTTATAAAATTTGTGCAATGAATTCAAACAATTTATCAACTCATTATGAATTTTGATGAAATTATCATGGAGTTCCTAATCAAAAGGATGGAAAAATTGAATTTTTCCATCGACAAATGCCCAAATAATTAATTTTTTTATTAAATTTTTTACAGTAGTAACAAGAATCATCGTAGGGTGAATTTTCTTTATTATAATATCGTTTTAATCCAAAAATTTTGCACTGTAACTTTAAAAAACGTCAGATAATTGAAAATTATAAAAAACACACTTTCAACAAATAATTTGTTTTTACAGATTTGTTGGTGTATTATTTCATGACAAAATAGCTTCAACTATGATACCATATTTTCAGTGAACGAAGTCACTCTACATTTAGTGAATGACACCTGTATTTATTTTGAATTTGAAAGAATTTAGAAAGTTATTCGTTAAAAATATTATGGAATTTAGTTACTTTAGACAATATAAAGAATATAATTTTATATAACTATGGATGTTTTTATAAGAAAAGGGGAGGTTTTCCATACCTTCGATATTGTGTGGTTACTGGTTATGATCAATTGTTCATTTCACGACTTTGCCAAATTTATTTTTGGGTGTCGGTGTTTGATTTATGAGGTTCTAAAAGCCAAAACTAATTAAATAGATACTGAACATTCAAGATTTATGGAAAGCGATTTCCTATAGGAACGAAGAAAATAAACAGCAATCATAAGAACATGGATATCGAAAGAAATTTTTAGTGAATTATTATTATACCTTATTGGTATAATAATAATTCACTAAAAATTTATTTCCGTTATGTGTCATTCACTGATAGATACGTATATGTCGATCACTGGTTTTAAAGGTACGATAAGAATATTAAGAATATATTACATCTACATGAATTTGAGAATAATATTTATTTAATTTGCTAAACATAATGAACTAACCTCTCTGAAAATACTACAAGATAATAAATATCTTTTCTTCTAACTTTCACGCGACTTTCAAATTAACATCACTCATTTTTACAGTTTCAACATGTCCTTCTGTATGTGGCAACAAAACATATTATTTAATGAATATATAAACTCACTAATTTTAAAAGGAATAAATATTTAAATACAACTTACATGGATAATAGAATAGGTATTTAGTATTTACGCGCGTACAAATATCTATTATAAATCCCTATACTTTTGATAAAAGCATTTTTATTGCAGTGGCGTTTACTAAAATGATATAGGCAATGCCCCTGCTTTCCCTATCTTAATTGGTTAAAAACAAATACGATTTATTTTATGGAAAAAATTGTTGGCCCCCTATGTTCAAAATTGTCTGATGAGAAAAGGAACCTCCATACCAAATTTCATGCTTTTGTAAGAATTCAGCCTAATTTAAGCGTACACTCGCGTTCGGACTATTTAGTCCGGGGTAAGAAATATACTAACATAGGTTGCTATTTAAGAAAAACGACTTTTCATGATTTATGTTTTTAGAGTTCAATACAAAAATTGAGAAAAACAATATTTTCTTATAAGAAAACATTGGGCAAAAAATTATAGTCGGTTTTTCAACAAATCGGCTCCATTTCGTTATTTTTTATTTTTTTTATTTTTCGGTGTACCTATTTCAAAATTAGAGGGAAGCCCTATACTGCCACATAACTAAGGAAAAACTCACGTGCACTGTTAGAAATTTCCTGAAATTTTAGTCAGTTTTCAAATGACTTATGTCACTGAAATTTCATAAATTTGACTTTGAAAATTAATTTGAGACCATATTTAATAATTTTCAGTGACACGAAACTTAATTTTAAAGCAAAAGTTATTGAAATTTCATAAAATTGACTCTGAAACCTGTTTCGATTGCTTGTACATAAAATATTATTGGTGGCTGAATAAATTTCACTGTGGTTTACGTAAATTTTACAAACATGCATTGAAAATGAAGTAACATTTTTTATTAAATTTAATAAACCTAAATGAAAATATGAACAAAATTTAAAAATAATTCATGAAATTAAATTTAGAAGCTTTCTGTGATATATTTTTCTACCGATTAATACATTTTTTGCAATTACTTGTACAAAATTGACATGTACAAAATTCACTATTTACGGAAAAAAGTGGATAGTTAGATTCACTTTTATGTATTGTTAATTTGAAGTTTACTTGTTCGCATTGTACAAGAAACAATTAAAATAGTTTTTGATACTGAATGAGATAGTGATCTCAAAATATACAAATCCTAAAGTCAGCATTACCACTTCAAATTGTAAAAAGAAAGATTACTAGAAAAAGTAGCTTCAATAACTATTTGAAATAGTACAGTTGAACATGTAAACTGTATGAATAACTAATTTTTATAGTAAGCAAAGAATTGTGAGTTTGACTTTTGCAAGTTGAGATAATTATTATAAATAAACATAGTGAATAACTCTACTTTATACTTCAATATTGTTTTTTTGCTTTGTACAAAATTGTCAGAATTTAAAAATATTCTGAAGAATTATATATATTATATATATATATATGTATATGTATATATAATTTGAAAAAAAAAGTTAAACAACCACCGCAGGGTCCCACTAAGAGCAACTGCCATCCAACAAAATGTCAATAGCCCCCAGTAGCACCGCGGTAAATCACACCTATGGCCACGTCTCACAACCGTGAGATGGGTGGTGAGATGGTGAGATTGTTTTATTTGTTTGATATATATATATATATATATACTTTTTTTACATTATTTCTACTATGGAATTTTCTGCTCATGATATTTTTAATTTCGTATAACACTAAAAATGCTTAGGATCGTACTTGATTAAGCCACCTAGGTTCAAATATTATATTATTTTGAAGATTTTTTTGAGTAGAATAATGCATTGTTTTCGACATATCATGTTTTGAAACAATAATTAAAAAAATAATTTGTAATAAAATTTTTGTTCAAATTAATTTCCAATTTTAACGTAGTAATAATTTTTTCAACCTTTTCACATTGATATTTGTAGAAATAACTGCAATTTGATGAAAGAAAAAAAAATATTTTCTCATTTTTTTCAGATTTTCAACAATAATAAAATTTACCATACTACTGTGATATTGCGATCTTTAATATTAATTTCTCGGAACCGAATATATATTTTTTCAAACAGTTTTTATTCTAATTCAGCATCCCCATATCTCATGAGAAAAATTTTATTTTTGCAAAAAATTTAAATTTGAATCACTATTTAACGTTTGTTTCATCTTAAAATAGTGATTTCGATTTTGCATTTGATATATTATTACGATGTTTTAATACAAAATATGTACTTTTTAAAAATTGTAATTTAATTCATTTTATAATAATACATATAAATTACTAATAATATATTTACTGTGTGAGTTAATACTTCTAAGCAAAATCTTTTTCCCAAGCTCGTTACAAAAGATTAGATATCATCTGTAAGAGATTAATTAAAAATTTTAGGTAAACATTCATTATCATTTCTTAGCTGGCCACGTTTTTCTCAGTGAGACCGCTTGACCGAGAGTTTGTCAGAAAAATTTAAGCGGTTCCGTAGCTCACTTGACTAACGCGTGCGCTAGATTTAGGTTTTAGGACAGGTTTTAGATAGTTAGGTAGGGTTCAATTCCCCAGCGGGGGCAATTTTTCAAAACGTTTGAGCGTGCGATTATACGTGTAAGTCTCTGTGCGTGCAATTGCGTAAGAATAATCGTAAATTAAGTGCCGTAATCATATATAAAATAATTTTTTCCTTTTCAAATCGGTCGACATTTTACGTCATTTTTGTTGTCGAAAGTTTCGATCTAATCTATTTATAAATCCTGTATAGAATGCGTGCAGTGCATATATACATAAACATGCGTTACAATGCGAAATCGGCTTTAATTAAAAATTGTTAGAGCTACTGGTTTAGAGAGGTCTTCTAACGATCCATTTTTTCCGTGTTTACATTGAATATCCATAGGATATTCATGAACACTTACAAAAAATTCAGTGCACTATGTCTTAAAATACTTTCAAAACTTACATTGAAATTTCAATAAGACTATTTAAATTTCAGTGTTGCATTAAATTTCAATGAGTTTTTCACTAACCGTAGTGTAGAAAGCATCACTAACATTTTCATGAAATTTCATGAACTTACTTCTAACAGTGTGAGTGACTTTGCGATTACGGTTTATTTTCTTGTATTTCCCAATGGTAAAGTCGACCTAAACGACAATGTCACTCACGTAAGGTTTCCTTAGTACGGCAGCATATCTCTGCCGATTTTTCCAATCTTCAAAAAATATTAAGTGGTAATGTTTACACTAGCAAGGCCAGTAAATTACCAAATTACAGAGAAAACGGACAATTCTTGTGTTCAAAGACTTGTGAAGTCTCATGGACTTTACCAGGGGAGAAATTTTGAAAATAGCATGCTTCAGGGAAAAAATAACGGAAGTAGGGTAAATAGGGTCCAAGCTGTGAAACTCAAAGCCGGACGCTTTTCTCAAGAGCCGCCCTTTGTCTTCATTTGCTTTTCGAAAGCGATCTTCTCGAAAAAGTCCCGGACCTCCCTGAGTCCCTAGGGAACCTGGAGAAGCTCGAGAATTTGAGATTAGTCGCGGCTTTGAGTGGCGACTATATCACTCCCAAGATTTTCTTAGAAAGAACTTGCGCGCCCTCTGTTGTAGTTGCGCTAATGCCCTGGCCTACCAGGATCCCGCGAGCCTTTGCAATTTTACAGCTGACCGTCTTTTTTTCCAAGCCTCCACTCTTGAATGGAACGAAAGATTGAATGAACGCCCGTTGGCGCCTGGGAGTTGACAGGTTGCTGGTGTATTTACTGTTGGCTCTTTGTAATTACTTGTTGAACCAGACGCCCGTACCCGTGCCGTTCACAACCCAAGACGTTTTTCCCCAGAAGTGTCCTCCGGAAGATCTCAAATCTTAAGACTAAACTTCTAAAGCTAAACATTCTTGGGAGTTTGAAAACGACAAAACTTCTTTTCTCACAATTCACCACACTCAAAATTCCCGTTTTCGAAAGTATGTCTTCATTCAAGAACGAAGAGCTTTTTTGTCGTGAGAACCGACAAATTTCAGAAATTTACTTCAAAGGAACTCTATTCGAAGTTTTTTCCACAGACACAGTACTAATATTTCCCACCAGGAGCGCGGCTTTTGGCGTTTCGCGCTAGTGGTATTGCCCTCGGTACCCACGATACTTTATGTAATGAGAGTATGTTTTCCGAGATTTTTCATGAAGTTATGGTACTTTTACGTTCGAGGTTAGTTTAAAGAGGCAAGTACCATGGACTTATGAATGGTAGGGGACTAGGCATGCCGTAGCGTGGTTGCTGCAACGAGCGGGGCGGTCTTCCATCCTGGTGTGCTAAATCGGTATTCCGAGAGAAAGAGCAGACTGTTCTCCTTCTCACACTTACTCCCCATACTTTTGCAGACCAAGATGGTCGACTCCCCCTTGTAAATGAGCAGCAATCCCCGCACCATAGTTTGGGAGCATGCGGCTCGTCCCCTCCTATTCCTATGTCCAATGTCCATGGCAAGTACGCGGTGCAGAACAATCCCGTGTGGAAAAATGTTCTGGCGCTGGCCTGGCCCAGACCAGATCGTCTGGTTTCCAGTCTTGACGCTGGTCAGACGGTCTGGCCTGGGCCTGACCAAAAGTGTAACGTTTTTTCTGGCTAGCCCCAGGCTAGACGGTCTGGTTAGCCGCTAGTTATGGGCTGGTCAGACGCTAGTTATGGAATAAGAAAAATAAGTATTGTTTTGTTAGTGGGAATTTCTCATTTTATATCATTTGAGACACCCTGTAAGTTTTTCGAAATATGTCAAAAAAAATTTGCTGATCGAACTTGAGATTTTTTGTTCTTGGCTCGCTGATCAGCGCCAGGTCTGGGCCAGGCCAGACCAAACTTACAATTGTTGATCTTGGCTAGCTAACCAGTGCCAAACCTGAACCAGACCAGACTGTCAAAGTGACAAGAAAAAAAGTCTTGTTTTGATAGTTTGAATTTCTTATTTGTAACTTTTTCGAAATGTCAAACAAATTTTACTGATTGAACTTAGAACTTTTTTGTTCTTGGCTCGCTGATCAGAGCCAGTCATGGGACAAACCAGACCTTCCAGGCTAGACGGTCTAGATAAGGTCAGACCTGGGCCAGACCTGTAACCAGAATGCCATGACATTTTTACTCATGGGATGCGTTTTATCGTACATCTATTGGATATCACAGCCAATTCTTCATAAATTTACATGAAACATCCTGAGATCAATAAAAAATCGCAAAAAATAACTTCTGCGCATATATATTTTCCATAATTGGTAAACTGGATTTAACAGATTTAGTCCAGTAGCCAGTAACTCTTCTGTATGCACTAATAGTGCCGCTCGGTACCTTTGGTTCAAAAAGTCCGCAAAAGTCTCCTGATTATGAATATCAAGGGTGCTGTTTCGAAATCCTTGTCATTTTTTGTTTAAACCATTCTTTAAAACAATTTCATTATTCATCAACAAACAATTATTATAAAATGATATTTTAAAAGCTCATGGGAAAAGAAAACATCTATATTTCGTGAAATTTTTTATAGAAATAACCGTTTTCAAGTTAGAGCGTTATAATAAATTGAATTTGTATTAAAATTGACATATTTGCGGCTGGATATCTCGACATCTATTGGACCGAACAATTTCGAAAAAATTGCAAATCATTTCTCGGGATACTTGCCCCACGTAGAAATAAGTAATTTTCCGACGGAGTAAAAACTTTTGTTAATATTTAAGTGTTAAAATTGGTACTTTTGTAACAACTATACGTGTACAATTTTTTTTACTTTAGCTTTCGTTTTTAAATGCAATTCTCAAATAAGATGAAAAACAAAAACTTTGTCTCTTATAGATTGTCTTTTTATTTAAACCATATGTTAACTATGGCCTTATAAACAATTAATTGCAAAATAATGTTTGGTCTGTGCCAGCTGCAATTTTAAAGTTAAGATTTTTTATTTATTTTAGTTATTTATCTGGTAGTTTCCCAATAATCTTTCTCTCTGTCATCACTCTGAAAAAATTATTTTTTTGTTAATAACAATTTTTATCAACAAAAATCAAGTTTAACCAAACCTGGTCCTTTTATTCGCGTTATTGAATTAGGCACAAACAAAAACCGCATAATCTCTCTTACATTTGTTCCTTATACAAACCATTTGTTAATTACGGTCTTATAAACAATTAATTGCAACGAGGGTCAGAAGGTTATCGGTAGAGCAGGGTCCATTCTCAGGAATGAAAATATATCAAAAAAAGCTAAAATGGCAATACATAATTCTATATTTGTACCGACCTGTGCTATACGGTAGTGAGACATGGACCTGTCAAGAAAAGGATAAGAGTAAAATTAACGCGATTGGCATGAAACCTCTGCGCACAATTTGCAGGAAAACACTGACGGACAAAGTGAGAAACAAAATAATCCTCAAAGAATGTGGTGCAAAAGAGACAATAGTTGACACATGGGAAAGAAATCAGTTAAGACGGTTCGGACATGTTCAAAGAATGAAAGATGAACGACTAACGAAACAAGTGTATAAAGGTAAAGTAAATGGCAGTATGCCCAGAGGCAGACCGCGGAAAGAATGGTTAGAATGTGTTAATGAGACCTTAATCCGAAAAGACATAAGAAGGCATAGAAACAGGAGAGCTTGCATGAAAAAATTCATGGACGTGAAGGAAGCTAAAGAAGTATGCCACGACAGAAAAGTTTGGCGACAAATAGTTTATAAAAAAATGTGAGTAGAGTGAATGACGCCCGAAACAAAAGACCTTGGATACTAATGGACCCGAGTGGGTAACCTCACATAACAACCTTGTGAGGCTCTTCACTTGGGGTGATCGCTAGAGAGATTGATCAGCAACCTGGGCCGGAACAGTGTTGCGGAACGAACGTGTTATTTAAATAAATAACACAAAAATTCTAGATCAATCAAAAAATCTATACCTCTTTCCCCACATTATTATTTTCTAACCGAACGAGTAACGCCTACCCCGAAAGGGAAATGGCTAAATGGTATAATAATAATAATAAATTGCAGTTTCGTTATTTATCTGCTAGCTTCCCAATAATCTTTTCCTCTGTCACCACTGTGCAAAAATCGTTCTTCTGTCAATAACAATTGTTATTAACAAAAACCTAGGTTAACAAAAGCTGCTCCTTTTATTCGCGTTTCTTGAATCTCTATTAAATTTACTCTCAATTCAAAAAATTGGTTAATTACGGTCTTATAAACAATTACTCGCAAAATAATATTGGTCTGTAACTCTGTACCAGCTTTAATTTCACATTTAAGATTTTTTTAGTTATTTATCTGGCAGCTTCATAATCATTTTTTTCTCTGTTGCTACTCTGATAAAATTGTTCTTCTTTTAATAACAATTGTTACCAAGAAAAAGCTGCATTTAGCACAAAACAAAGATTATTTTGCAATTAATTGTTTATAAGACCATAATTAACTAATGTTTTGGATTAAGAGTAAATTTAAGAGATAAAATGTTTTCTTTGTGCCTGATTTAAGAAAAACGAATAAAAGAAGCAAGTTTTGTTAATCTACGTTTTTGTTGATAACAACTGTTATTAACAGACAAATGATTTTTTCAGAGTAGTGACAGAGAGAGAGAGATTATTTGGAAGCTACCAGATAAATAACTATGTAAAAATCAAAAATCTTAAATATAAAGTTGCAACTGGCACAGGCCAAAGATTATTTTGCAATACATTGTTTATAAAGCCATAGTTTACAAATGGTTTGAACTAAAAGACAATCTATAACAGGCAATGTTTTTCTTTTTCATGTAATTTGATAATCGCGTTTAAAAACGAAAGCTATATCAAATATACGCATTTGTTTATAAAAAATTGTGATTGACAAAAAAACTATTGAAATTTCTGCAATACAAAGAAAGAGTTTGTAATCAGCGCGATTTCCTCAATAGTTAATCAAAAATTATAGCATCGATCATTTTTAACACTTAAATATTAACAAAAGTTTCGGCCCCGTCGGAGAATTTCTTACTTTTTACGTGGATCAAGTGTCCTGAGAAATGATTTACATTTTTTTCGAAATTTTTCCATCCAATAGGTGTCGAGATATCCAGCCGCAAATGTGTCTATTTTAGTAAAAATTCAATTGTTTGTAAGGCTCTAACTTGAAAAAGGTTAGTTTCATGAAAAATTTTATGAAACATAAAAGTTTGCTTTTCCATGAATTTTCCAAATATCATTTTGGAAAAAAAATTTGTTAATGAATAATGTAATTGTTAATAATAATTTTTTAAACAAAAAATTACCAGGATTTCGAAAAAGCACCCTTACAGAAGTGCTACTGGCTACTGGACTAATTCACAAAACAAAAAATATATTTTCCGCCCGTCCGTCCACCGTACTTTCTCCCGGGGGGCAAAGTGAGGGGAGAGGTGAAGAAGTGAGGTTTGGGATGATTGTCGCACTGATCTAAAATGTTTATATACAGTTGAAACTTCTGAGTTTATGGTTTATTTGTTAATAAAAAAACTTTTTCGATAATAGTATGTATAGGAATAAAATAATAAAAGGTCAGGGACAGATAGGGCCGTCCTTCTGGATGCTTCAGCCTGGCCCTGATCGGATTAGGCGTTTCATTTCGAATCTGGTGCTATTAGGATAGCCCGATTAGGCCCACATTCTGCCAAATGCGAGGCCAAATGTGAGTCCGACCGGTGCCACGCTGAAATTTCTGCACGGGCGCCAATCAAAAATACTAAAATCGATGCCGCCGGCAAAAGTCTCGCTGCCCCTAGTGGAAAAATCTTCTGGCGTTGGCCAGTCTCAGACTAGACCGTCTAGACTCTAATCTGGCGCAGATCAGACGGTCTAGTCTGGGGCTAGCCAGACCTGTAACACTTTTGCAAAGTTTGTGGCTAGACCGTCTAGCCAGCCGCTGGTCTGCCGCTATTCAGCGGCTAGTGTGTTGCTAGTTTTTTAAATTAGGAATTGAAATTTAATTTCTAATTAAAATTTTTCTAATTGAGAATTAAAATTTAATTCCTGATAAAAATTTTTCTAATTGAGAATTAAAAGGTAATTTCTAATTAAAATTTTTCTAATTGAGAATTAAAATTTAGTTTCTACTTAAAATTATTTTGATTGAAAATTGAAATTTAGTTTCCAATTAAAATTATTCTAATTGACAATCAAAATTGCATTTCAATTGTAATTGTCAAATTGACGATACGCATTATGTGATCGATTCCTAATGGAAGTCACTGAGCAAACTTTATGGCAAGCAATTTCGCGTATTTGTAAACAATTATTATTTCCTTTTATTGCACTTTATATACAAATATATATGCAAATATTATATATATATATATATATACATACATACATATTTGTAGGTTACGTTGTGAAACATAACATGACAATTACAACACTTCACAAAAGCAGCTGGAAGTATAAAACAACGATATCTTAATAACGATTAATCTGATAAGGAAATAAACTGACTATTATATGATACTTATTTTAGCTCGTTAATGTGCGTGAAATAATAATTTCAATGATACATTTATAGTCAACTACAAAAAATTGAAACACCTTAACCTTTCAGACCTTTCATTATATATTATTCTCTATTAGATGAAATGGGTTTTTACTTACCTCTTTCATAATCAATAAATATTTTGTAAGAGGCACTCAACTTCCATTCAACTTTACGCCTTGCGTTTATATTGACTGTTTATAACTTTCTATTTTACATACCTTATACTAGTTTATGCTAGGTTATGTTGGAGTAGATAGTGCGCAAGCGTCGTGACAAGCTCATTGCCCGCCATTTTTTAAGTGGTACATTAAAGAGTAGTAATGATTAACACTAATTACAATTAGTATATCAAAGAAAACACTTCTTTCTGGGGTCGCGACAAAAAATGCTTATTCAATAAAGGCCTCATGTCAATAAAAATAATGTTGATGAACATTTTTTAAGTATTTCCTCTGTTAATGAGGTGCATTAAAATTGATGTAACTAAAAACAGGAATTTAATTTATTTGTGTTAGTTTTGTTTTTTGTGTAAGTTTAGATACCCTACACATTTTCCGAAAATAGTGAGAAAATTTGTAAGAAATGTTTATGTTATGAATTGCTGACGAGTCCCAGATCTGGGCAAGACTAGACTGTCAGGACGATAAGAAAAAAACATTGATTTTGAATTGTGTTAATTTTGTATAATCCATTATTATTTTGTATAATTTTAGACATCCTGGCAATTTTCCGGAAAGGTTTTAAAAAATTTGGCTGACTGACACTTAGAAATTTTTATGGTATGGATTGCGGACCATTCCCAGATCTGGGCCAGACTAGACTGTCAAGACAATAAGAAAAAAAATTGATTCTGAATAGTGTTTATTTCTTATTTTGTATAATTTTAGACATCCTGACAATTTTTCGAAAATGTTAAAAAAATTGTCTGATTGACACTTAGAAATTTTTATGGTATGGATTGCGGAACAGTCCTAGATCTGGGCCAGACTAGACCGTCACGACAATAAGAAAAAAAAAATGGTTTTGAATAGTGTTTATTTCTTAGTTTGTATAATTTTAGACATCCTGGCAACTTTTCGAAAATGTTTTAAA
>CAKNYM010052727.1:338280-349131 GCA_932195095.1 Andricus curvator | reverse complement strand
TCCCAGATTTGGGCCAGACTAGACTGTCAAGACAATAAGAAAAAAAATTGATTTTGAATAGTGCTTATTTCTGATTTTGTATAGTTTTAGACATTCTTGCAATTTTTCGAAAATGTTAAAAAAAATTTGGATGATTGACACTTAGAAATTTTTGTGTTATGGATTGCTGACCAGTCCCAGATCTGGGCAGGACTAGACTGTCATGACTAGACGGTCTAGATGACGCCAGATCTGGGCCAGATCAGACATCAGACTGCCAGAAGATTTTTCCACTAGGGGCGCAACCCTCTAGAA
Organism: Andricus curvator; assembly: GCA_932195095.1. Lineage (NCBI taxonomy): Eukaryota > Metazoa > Arthropoda > Insecta > Hymenoptera > Cynipidae > Andricus > Andricus curvator. Next base: position 348,837 of record CAKNYM010052727.1, on the reverse strand, counting down.
AAAACTGTTTACAAGAGCATGAAGCAGTACATATTTCAAATATTATTTCTTGCTCTTTCTATTTTCTGTACCCATATGAAAAAATTACCACATTTTTTAATTATATTATTAATTGTCTTTTAAGTTATGTAATATAAATATCAATACCAATTATGTCCCGTGTGGAAATCGCCAAGTTACTTTCAGTTTCCACGCTTATTTGGGCCAGGCCAGGAGCCCCCAGCTTGGTTCTAGCATGTATTTTTTAGTGGCTCGAGCTCGAGCCCGCGGCCTGATAGCAATGCTCCCAATTCTGGTATCCTATCGCACTACACATGCGTCGCGTCGACAACAGGATTGGTTACCTTATTTGTGATCAAAGAATTTTGTGATCAACGAATTTTTTTAAATAACTTTACAGTTATAATTTGTAGTAAACAATTGATTCACACATTTAATTATTTTAAATGAGCCCAACAACTCTAACCAATGCGGTTGTAGACGCGACGCGGACCGAATACATCCGAACTAATCCGAACGTCGAGACCGTTTACGGAGCGACAAGTGAGTGTCAATCAGTGTCATTTTTTTGGTGTTTTTAATCAAACACGTTTTTATTATTAGTTTGAGCTGCTCGTCGATATTTTAAACATACATGGAGAGGGACGTGCATGGAAAGAACACGGTGGATAGTGGTAATTAAGTTTTTCTTTAAATTTTCCACGTCAAGATAGTTTCATACTTGACACTCGGTGATCAGCGTTTTTTCAACGTGACGTTTTTGATGAAAACTTGCTTGAAATTCCATCAAGTTTATACGGAAACAAGAGTAACGAGATATGTGATAAACATAAAATGGTTTCATATTTCATAATTTTTGTATAAAAAAAAAACCTTTTTAAAATAAAATGGCGCGTAATCGATAATAAACTAGGGTCAAGTCTGGGCCAGGCTCAGCGATTTAGTTTGGCCATCAAGGCAGGCCCTAGCCAGATTTAACGTTTAATTCTAACTTGAACCAGGCTTGATCACCAGGCCAGAGCCTAGATTTATCAGACATGGACCCGGTTAGGCCCACGACAAAATTTCCACATGGGGTGCATTATATTTTGTTGAGTAGTGAATACTTCTATTACATTCAAACGAGTATTTGATTTAATAACCACTTTTATTCATTAAGATCAAAGAAGTGAAAACTAACCAAAAACATCTACGATGCAAAAATATCCGCAACATAGTTTGTGAAATCAAAGTTTGCCAAGTAATTCTAAAAGTTATATAAATTTGTAAAAAGATTAAATGGAAAAAATTATAGAAACTTTGAGAATGCATCAACAAGGAAAAGAAGGAAACATGTGGTGAGATTCATATATTTACATATATGTATATATTTTTTAATATTTTTCAACAATGTACATTAATCGACGGAAACATATAAATTTGTAAAAATTTCCTTTTGTACCACATTTGCTGGTTCATCGTAATCTTTTTCCCACATTCCTCAGTGATGATGCTTGTTTTGGCTCTTAGTTCTTTGCATTGTCTGAAAATGAGATTCCAAGGAGGAAGCACGTCTGCATCCCAAGCAGCCGCACCAAAAACTCATTGACTGCACCAAGCGTTACTCCCACATCATTGGCTGTTGCAGTCATGCTGGATGGATATATTTACACTTTACACCCAGACATTTTCTATGATTATTCCTCACGTCGATAACCTGAGAATGGGACATTCGTATCACGTGCGGATACGGGCTTTCGTAGTATCATCATTTCCAGTGAGATCTTCTGTCAAGGCCAAAACAACGAGACAATGATCCTAATTCTAATTTTAAATTGTTAGAAATACCAACCAATTTATATTACCTTGAATTCCCCCTTTTTTATTATTATACATGATAATTTCTAACAAAGGAACTGTTTAATTTTTCTGTTTATTCTGAATAGAAAATTATATTTCAAACTAGTAAAAAATCGCGTACAATGAATTAAGCATACAAGAAATTTCAAAAAGATTTCATGGTTATTTAGACCATTTCTATTTTAATATAAAAAAGAGGAAACTATATTATATTACCTGAAATTTAAAAAAAAATTATAATTTGCAGGGTCCCAGGGCATAATTGCTTCCAAGACGAATTACATACTTTTTTCTGTTCCTTTCATGGTTTGATATATTGAAGTTATAGCTTGAAAGTACTTTATTTTTTTTAATTTAAAAATTAAAAAATTGTGCAGCTTTTTATGTGACAGATTTGGCGTTTTTTGGGACGCACCGTTCTTTGACAAGGGTTTTTTTGCAGATAGTTTCCTATTTTAAGCGCTCCTTTCGCGATTCGGTAGAACTAAGTAACAACTCGAAATTTATTTCTTCCTACATTCTCATTCTAATGAGAAGGTATTAGTTTTATGTAAAATTTGACTGTCGGTTTTCATCAAATCTCCACGTTTTGAGACCCCCGTTAGACAGAGAAAACGATTTTTACGAAGGTGTCTGTCTGTAGTCTGTAGTATCGTGTAGACACGATAACTTTCAAAAAAAGAACGAGTTCGTTAACCAGCCATTTTTGACCAGTGGTTCTGGTTTTATCCATCGAAAAAGCTTTTTCAAAATTAAAAATTCACATTTCCGTTCAAACTATGCGAGATGCAAAAAAAAATGTTGAGAAGCAAAATTATTCATTTTAAAAAGATCTACAAATTTACTTTAAACCATTTTTTTGTATTAAATACATAGTTTTTGTTTAAATCGTGAAAAATGTTATCAAACGTGAAAAATTCCATTTTTCAGCAAAACTATGCGAGATACGAAAACAAATGTTAAGTAGAAAAATTGTTCATCTCAAAAATATCTACAAATTCACTGTTGAGTATTTTTTGATAAGACGCAAAAATGCTATTTTCCGGCCAAACTATGGGAGACCCGAAAGAATATTAATGAGCAAAATTTGTGACCTCAAAAAGGTCTTCAAATTTCATTTAAATCATTTTTCAGTAAGACGTACAGTTTTTATTTTAATCGTGATAATGCTTTTAAAAAATTGAAAAATTCCATTTGCCAGCCAAATTATGCGAAATACGAAAAACTATGATATGAAAAAAGGTGTAAAAAAAATTAAAACTTTTAAAAATACCTACAAAATTGCCTTTTTTAACAGGAAATTTGTTGTAATTATCCTTGCGTGCAGGGTTATATTGATAGTTTGTATTAAAACAACATTAAAAATAAAAATAAAAATTATTGGACAAACGACACAAGCTATGAAAAAAAATAAGACAAAAGTTATTCACCCAAAAAATAGCTGCAAATTTTTTGTTTTTAATTATTTTTTGATAGGATGCGTGGTTTTTATTTTGTTCGTAAAAAACATTGAAAATTAAATTAAATTTTTGGACAAACGACATAAGCTACGAAAACAAAGAATAAGAAAAAAGTTGTTCCTCCAAATAAGAGATACAAATTTTTAATTAATTATTTTTTGATAGGATGCGTGGTTTTTGTTTTATTCGTAAAAAATAACATTAAAAATTACAAAATTAAATTTGTGGACAAACGATACAAGCTACGACAAAAAATAGTGAAACAAAAGTACCCAAAAAAGAGCTACAAATTTGTTATTAATTATTTTATGATAGGGTGCGTGTTTTTTGTTTTATTCGTAAAAAACAAGATTAAAAATTTTAAAAATTAATTTTTCGACAAACGAAAAAAACTATGAAACAAAAATAATAAGAAAAAAGTTGTTCATCCAAAAAAGAGCTACAAAATTTGTTATTGATTATTTTTAATGGGATGCGTGGTTTTTGTTTTATTCGTAAAAAACATTAAAAATTAAATTTTTGACAAACGACACAAGCTGCGAAAAACAAATAGTAAGACAAAAGTTTTTCACCCAAAAAGAGCTACAAATTTGTTATTAATTATTTTTTGATAGGATGCGTGGTTTTTGCTTGAATAGTAAAAAATTACATTGAAAATAAAAAATACTTTTTTAATTATAAAAACAAGACAATCTAAATACGTCTGTTTCAATACCAATGCATATTATGTATTGTAATAATATAAATTTATTGAAATGATACATTTTTCAGAGTAGTTGAGAATAAAATTCAATGCAAAACAGGAAAAATATTAAAGAAATCATGATAAATTAATTTTGTACTTTAGTTTGCAATATCTGAATAAGCAATCCCAGGCCGAGGTACCGATATACATTAGATATAATACATACATACATTGATCAGCAGTTCGAACTCGGAAGTTCATTGCCTCACTACCCGATTCGGGTAGTGTTTCTAGGTGGATATTTACTACCAATGTGGGCCCACCACACCCACGACGGGCCAACAGCACGCAGTATACCTGAACGGTCACCCATCCAAGTACTAACCGCGCCCAACAATGCTTAACTTCAGTGATCTTACGAGAACTCGAATTTTTACATTCTCATCTCAATGAGAAGATATTGATTTTATGTGAAAAATGACTTTCGCGGATTCCATTAAATGTCGAAAAGTCATAAAAAATAGTTGTCGTTCTCGTCTGTATATCGGATAACTTTTGAAAGACTAGTCGAATTGGATTGTGCTTTGGCACAATTTTTAAGCGTATGAAAATAAAGGACGAGTTTGTTAGCCAGCTATTTTTGATAAAAATTCAAAAAGTTAGAGCATTTTGGAAATTTTTGAGACCATTTTTTTGAAGATTTAAAAATTCTATGGACGGCTATTCATAGTACTCGAAAAGTTGAGCAATTTACATTACTGATTATGTTATTGATTTGATACATTATAAATATTAAAGTAATGAATAAAAATAAAATTTGTACTTTATATGGCAACATCTGAATAAGCAGCCCCAGAACGAGGTACAGAAATAAATATAATATACATTTGATACAACAGAGTTGAACATAATGTGGAAAAGTTCGCATTTTTGACAAAATCGAGTGCGAAGCACGAGATACGTGATGAGAATGTGTTCGTTAAAGCCAAAGAAGCTTTATAACAAAAGAGAATTCACAATCACCAAATTGCATTTGTCGATGCTTTGACCTTCAATTTTAAAAGTTCTGCGCACAAATGTGGGGGAAATACAAATTAAAATTTTTAAGAACATAGCAACGGTCTAAAAGTAACATTTTTTTAAATAACTCTTAATACTCTTTGAGGGCCAAAATCCTTTCGGAAATTTGTCAGAAATACATTTTCTTAATTTTTATGTGCCTTATTCTGTGTGAAAATAGCACGAAAAGTGTTTTTAAAAAATGAGTTTAAAATTTTACAACTAAATAACCAATCTTTCAAAAGATGTTTGGGGCAGAGAAAACATTTCTTTCAATGTTTGAAACCTTGTCAATTAAAAAAAAATTTAATTAGGATTTTCAGATTTATAAAAAAAGTAAGAATAATAATGTTGCTTGAAAACAGCATAGTTTAACCCGCTAAATATTACATTTTATTAAAAAATACATAAAAAAATGTTACAGGCATCAATGCATCTCCAAAAAGGTTTTCCGATAAGAAATGCATAATAGGGTGGGTCGGAAATAACAAATTCTGGGATTCGAAATCGCTACAACGCGAAACATTAGCATATATTGGGATCCTAAAAAAGTAAATAATTAATTTGGAATCGATAGACATGCAGCTTGGTTATCCGCGCTGAAAAAAATGTTGAAAAATTTATGTTTTGCTGTGTTTTTGAATTTTCTTAAGTTTTAATTTTTTTACATATCTGAAGGTTAAAAAAGTCTTTCTAATTTTTTTGCGGATTTTAATGAATTATTTTCTCAGAGATAATTTATATTTAATTCATCCCTTCTTTCGGAAAAAAATCCTTAACACCTTTGTAAATTCGTAAAGAATTTTTTAAATTTTCATTATGGAATTTAATGAAAAATCTTTGCAATCTGCGGTTTCAAACACTTCGGAGCCTATGTAGGCTTTTTCAGCATATAAATACACACTGGCAAAAAATCAACGAGAACCAGAAATCGAAAGTAAAAATACAGCGAATTTTTTCAATTCTGATTTGGTATAAATTGAAATTATCTTCATAAATTGTTATTTAATATTTTTTTCTGCGCATATGTGGGCCTTTTTAGCATAGAAATACAGAAGAAAAAATTTTAAGAAATACCAAATACCAAATTTAAAAAATTTACTGTAATTTGAATTTCGATACTTCGGTCTTGCCGATTTTTTTAGTGTATTTTGGTGCTAAAAATCCCACACATGCGTATAAAAGATTGCAACCCACAAATTTCAAACATAATTTTATTAAATATCAAACAGAATAAATTTAACAATTCGTTGTATTTACAATTTTTCATCCTGGGTCATGGCGATTTTTTTTCTAGTGTATTTTGGTCACTGGCAGGTTTTCAAGTACTCGAAAAAACTCTGGTCCCATTTACACAGGTGTTAAGAATTGTTTCCGAAAATAGGAGTGAATTAAATAAGAATAATAATAGGAATAATTAAATAGTTAAATAGTTATATAAATAATATATGAATTGATGAAATATAAAAAATATAATAAATTAAGCAATTAAATAGGAATAAAAAGATCCCCGGTGTAAGTCGTTCCTATAGAATTTCGCTTGGCTCAATTCGTTGATAACGGGGTCCAAGGGGCCGAGAGAGAGGCCAATAATATCTATATTTTCATAAAATATGTCCACGTGGACAGAGTATGGGGGGGGGTGCTCGTCAAGATTCCACGGCGGTCCACGAGGGGGAGGGGGATCAAAAAGTGGTGAAAAATTGTCCACGTGGTATATGAATGGCCCCTTTACAGAAAGCCATCGCGAAAACTCATGTCGCTTACAGCTATAAAGATGCCTTCCCTTTATTCCTTTGAAGATCCAACTCACTATTGAGAAAGCCAAGACACTAGCGAATCCTCGCGGATTTGTTCCTATGCACTATGCAGGTTCATGTATAGGACCCTCAACAAGATCTTGTACATGAACCCACACCTCAATTCACTATGTGAAGGAACCTGTGCAGAATCATTCAAAGGTTAGCTTCCATACAGGTTCCTTTGCAGGATTATGTACAGTTTCCTTCACCAAATTCCTGCACAGGAACCGTAAAAATTACCTGTACAGGTTCTTGTGCAGGTTCGTGTACAGGAACATGTGCAGGATCCTACGAGGTTCCTGTACATGAGTTTTCAGCTGGGCTTAATTATACATTCCATGGCAAAACATGGATTTTGTTTCTATCCAAATTTTATGCCACAGAAATATAGAAATGACTTTGATTGCATTCCTAACGCCCTTATCTATTATAAAATGGTAAGAAATGAGCATAGTTGTTTTTTATATTTCTGATTCAGTAACCTCTAACAACTTATCTTTGCTGAAGTTGATAAAGGTCAGGGATGATCTATTACTATCAACTACATATTGTAGTACATGACATTGTCGGAGTTTCTTTGCATCAAATTTCATCAAGTGTTTAAAATTATCGCTTGATAACCATTTCCGCTGCTTTTTGATAAAGTAGCGTTCGATATGGCATTACGTTTCCAACCTATAGTACGACAAGTATTTATAGCGTAAGCTTAAACTTGAGTATACGCTAGCGAGTACGTTATTGGTTTAGCACCTTATCTTTTTACGATACAGGTAAGAACTAGAGAACTGTTAAAAAAAAGAGGCAGTGAGTGAATATTTGTTTATGATATCATAATAAATGTTACTTCCTGCACGAGTTTCCAAACTTTGAATAAAAAATTGTTAAGGCTAATTTTTAATTTGATTTAAACTTTAATTTGAATTTAAATTTTAAAGACACTCAGAACGGACGTTATTCAACGTTACCACTGTGAAAAAATACTGCCTTTGTCTCCTTCCTTGAGTCAATCAAAAAGGATTTATAAAATAAATTTAATTTAATTTAATACATATATCTTGAATAAGGGGAGAGGAGTGTAAGTTGGCGTGGCGGCTAAGTTGGTGCACCCTTATTATCAAAATCTATAATATTTAGGCTTACGAATAGTTAGGTAATTGAGTTAGTTCTATTGTTTGAATTCTTGTATAATATATAATTCATAAACAATTCACACTCAGTCGATTTTTAGAAACATTTTTATTACAAATTCATTTATAGGATTTTTTCGGTAACTTTGATAAATTTCAGAGCAATTGGATTCAATCAATGATTAAATCATATTTTACATTATCCTGACTAACCCAACACTTTATTATTAACGCCATGTGCTACCTATCAACTCACTTAAAATTAGAATTAACTTATAAATTATAATTAAGTTACTACTATAGCTATGTAATTTAAATGTAAGTTGTGTAATTGGAATAATTATTAATATATTGCTATACCAACCAGCATTAATAGTGGTGCACCAAGTCACCAAAAGGGCTGGGGACACCCGTGGAAATTCTGAGTTGAATATGCGAGAGAGACAGAAATACGATAAGCACGCCTAAAAGGGTGGAGCTTTTTAGTGAAAAAAAAATTTTCGACAGCCAATCACCATAGGAATATTTTCAGGAAAAAAAGGGTACAACGGAAAAAAAGTGTGAAAAAAATTGCCTGCAATAAAGTCATTATCAGGGAACAGTCGGCCTGGGTCAGGCATTGTCTGGAAACCGGTACCCTTGCGGCAGGGGGTAGATTGTCGAGCGGACGGTTTTCTGGCCTCGCGTGACCTTCCCATTGTTTGAGATTAGACACAGCGAAGAAAAATCCAAATTTTGTTCAATATTACTCAATTAAATTTTAATATGCTGCATAAGCCTCGTTATATTATTACGAGTAAATCAAAAAAGGATTGAAAAAAATCGATTAATATTTTCAATCCCAGTTGATCTTTAAAGATTGATTTCCTTTTTAATTATCTTTAAAGATCCCTTCCACGTTATTCGTTTATGCATCCAGACATACCACACAAGTAATAATTGTCAACAATAGTTTCAAATATAGTAGCCGCACGAAGTCGAAACAAAGTTTGAAATGTCGAAAATGCTCTATTTGAAACATTTCATTGGGATAGTATCCAGTGAAAATTTGGAATTAAATTTCTCAATATACTAGAAAAAAAGCGTTTTGTATTGAAATATTACTTTTTAATTGTTAAACAATCGTTACAAACCGACAAATTAGACTTCAAAAGTAGGGTAACTTTGATCAAGCATATTTTTAATGTCATCAATATTTATTGAAATTTGAGAAATATTCGTTCTACCGTATTTATTTACGAATCCGGGCATACCACATACTTTATAATTGTTAACAATGGTTACACATAAAATACAGCCGCAAGAAGTCGAAATACATGCAGCTCTACATGAATGTACGTCTAATCGAAACATTTCATTGGGATAGTTTTGAAATATACTTGATAACCAGTGAAAATCTGGAATTAAATTTCTCAATATACTAGAAAAGAAGCGTTTTGTATTGAAGTCTTACTTTTTAATGGTGAAATAATAGTTGCAAACCAAAAAAGTAGTCTTCAAAAGTAGGGTAACTTTAAACAAGCATATTTTTAATATCATCAATATTTATTAAAATTTGACAAATATGTGTTCTACCTTATTTATTTAAGAATCCAGGCATACCACGACTTCTCGCGGCTATTTTACCTGACAGTGTTGCTAAAAATTATACTTAGATGGTATGCCTGGATTCGTATAAGAATACGCTAGAGATTGCATTCATAAAATTTGAATAAATATTGATGATACTACAAATATGCTTGATCAAAGTTGCCCTTCTTTTAAAGACAACTTTTTCAGAGAAGTGTTTTTGGCCAATTTTTTGGGAACTTGAACATTTCGTACATTTCTTTTGTGGCTAAAGAGAAAATTCAGAAATGAATCTGAGAAGGTTTTCTTGAGAGTGGTGCCAGATGTGAATTACAGTTAGGGCCTAGATCTTGCCGGGGTGAGGTAAAGGGTATGCATTGTAGTGAGTACAGTAGCGTGGACGTGCCTAAAGGTCTCCTTAATATTTGGCCACCAGGATCGGTAGTTACTTGCCTTGAATTTTCTCCAATCAGACACTTCGTTGGCACTTGTTTTTTCATATTTATTTAAGAGAAAACTTTTAATTAGATACATAAATTTGTAGATAAAATATCAATCTAGATCGAGCATTTCGAAAATTTATGAAATAATCATTACAAGGCGAGAAATTAGTCTTCAAAAGTAGGGTAACTTTGACCAAGCATATTTTTAATATAATAAATGTTTATAAAAATTTGACAAATGCTCGTTGTAGCTCATTATTTTCTGAATTAAGGCATACCGCACAGGTCATATTGTTCCCTATACTTTCGAAGAAAATAGTGGCCGGCGTGACCTTACGAAAGCTCATGTCCCCAGCCCTCTGAAGTGACGGGTAACTTGATGCAGATGCAGTACTTCAGAAAAACTAACGGTACCCTATTTTATGTAGCTTCTCTTAAAAAATATTCATTCACTTAGTATAGCCAAAATATCACCTAAGGCAGAGGTCGGCAGCGAGGGGAAATTTCTCGAGTCCAGCTCTTTCAACACGTGTGGATGGCACGCTTCGTCTATCCCACCAAGACTCTCTACTC
>CAKNYM010052727.1:327315-338180 GCA_932195095.1 Andricus curvator | reverse complement strand
CACGTGTGGATGGCACGCTTCGTCTATCCCACCAAGACTCTCTACTCTACTCTAAGAGTTCGGGGTGGTGGCAAATTCTGACGTCATAGAATAGAATTTACCACCACCCTGCAATCTTAGAGTGGAGTAGAGACTCTTGGTGGGAGAGACGAAGCGACCGATCCACACGTGTTAAAAGAGCTGGACTCGAGAAATTTCCCCTCGCTGCCGACCTCTGACCTAAGGCAAACGATGAGCCGCAATTTTTTTTAACTTGCAAAATTTTTTCTATGGTCACTATGGCTTGGATTTAATGCGCGGGGTTGTATTGCATAAAAAAAGTTGTTCACTAGTGATGATAATTATTATAAACAAATTCTATTAACAAACACTGGACATTATGGATTTTTTATTTGTAAATGATATTTCAGCATTACAATTGTTTGCTTTTATAGATAAATTGATATTTGATCATAAAAATATGTGTATGTCAAATTACATATATGTAAACACATTCCCTGTCGTTTTTAAAGAATCTATATACAAATTTCCAGAAACATTCTTTCAACTATATAGAAACACTTTCTCGCTGTTTTTTCCAATCTGAAGTTCCCTCGATACTTTTTCTCGGCAAAAGAAAAACGTGGTTACCGACCGGCCTTAAGTTGCATTCTGAATGTTATTAGACAAAAGGTAATTAAAACTTTTTTATTGTTTTGTAGGCATCCCTAGACTATACATTGTTTGTGTACAAAATTAAAAAAAAAAAATAATATTTAGCCGAGTTATGACGATTTATGTTTTAATTGCGTATTGATTTTCGGTAAATTTTTTACAGTTATTAATTTTTATTATTAAAACTAATCATCGGACAAAAAAAATAATATAAATAATGTTCTCGCTTCGCGAGCACATTCTCATCGCGCGCGGCTCGTTTCGCTCGCACACAGTGTTCCTCGACTGACTGCAACCCAAATGGGCTTGCATATGCCGGGTTTTTCCTGAATATACTTCTGGGATGCCCCACGATCATTTTGAGCCCAAAAAAAAAAAAATCGCTTTGGCCCTTTTTGAGAAAACTCTGTTTTTGATTTTTTTTGAAGAGGTTAATCAACATATTTTAATGAAAATAAGTTAAACGTGGAATTTCATTAGCACAAACCATTCAGTTTGTCATCCAAAAAAGGGCTCTAGGTGCTGAACATCTTACGAGAACTGAAACCCTTCAATATTTTTGAAAAATGGTGAAAAAAGTGGGAAAAAATCAGTTTTTTGAAAATTGTCTTATTCCAGTTCATCCTATGTCCCAAACACCTTGACAAGAATTAAAGTGCTTGAAATTTTCTGCAAAATGAAAAAAAGCGAATGTTCTATCTCTAAAAGTTTGGGAGTTATGGCCCTAAGAAGTCGATTTTAAGCGAATAATTTGAATGAAAAAAATATAGATATAGTTTTGGGGAAATAACTTATTCCTTATGCATATCTGGTAAAAATTTCCGAATATTTAATTAAAGAAGACTTAATTTTGAGTAGATCTAAAAAAAATCATTGTTCTAGCTCTAATAGAACCAAAATTATGGCGTTTTGAATATGACCCTTTTTTTTATGAAATTTTTTTTAACATCAATTTTATAAATAAAATTTCTCGTTTTTCAAAAGAACTCATTTCCTCAGCGTTTTTGGTTGAAAGTTGCCAGTAAGTTATTTAAAAAAGACTTAATTTTGAGAAGATCTAAAAAAAAACAACGCTCTAGCTGTAATAGATCCAAAATTATGGCCTTCTGAATATGGCCTTTTTTTATGAAATTTTGTTCAATATCAATTTTTAAAATAAAATTTATCGTTTTCCAAAAGAAACTCATTTCCCGAGCAGTTCAGGAGAAAGTTTCCACCAGATAGGTTAAGGAGGCCCTGATTTTTAGCAAATGTAAAAAAAAAATAATGCTCTAGCTCTAATCGCATCGAAGTTATGACCTTCTGAACATAATCCTTTTGTAATAAAATTATGTTATTCATAATTTTTTTAACAAATTAAATACCAAATCCAAATCTTATCAATTTTTAAAATAAAATATCTCGTTTTTAAAAATAAATAAGTTCCTGAGCATTGGACATGATGGAGTCTGTTCACTCAGATTTTAAAGCCGTCTGTACAAAATATAAAGAGTCTAAGAATCATCCAGACTACGCAATCAGGCTAAAACGTGCATTATGTGAATATAATAGCCTTCACTCATTTTAAGCTCACAATCATGTTTTCATAATATCGTTAATAAACGGTTTCAGTTCATAATTAAATTAATTATGTGGGTTAGCTTTCGCAGATGACAAGATTGTTATGACAGAATCAATCGAGGACTTGCAAAGAATTTTGAATAAACGTAATACAAGCATGAAGAACATGGGGCTCAAAATTAACGTAAATAAAACAAAAATCATGGTGTTTGAAGGAAAAACTGAGAAAACAATGTGCAACATTGTTCTAAATGATGAGAGATTAGACCAAGTTGACAAGTACGTATATCTGGGTAGCCTATTCACTAGTGACGGAAAAATAGATGGGGAGTTAGATAGGCGCATAAATAAGGGTAAGCAGGTTATCGGTAGAGCAGGGTCCATGCTCAGAAATAAAAACATATAAAAAAAAGCTAAAATGGCCGTACACAATTCTATATTCGTATCGACTGTACTATACGGTAGCGAGACATGGACATGTCAAGAGAAGGACAGGAGTAAAATTAACGCGATTGGCATGAAACCTCTGCGCACAATATGCGGGAAAACACTGATGGACAAAGTCTGAAACGAGATAATCCTCAAAGAATGTGGTGCAAAAGAGACAATAGTTGACACATGGGAAGGAAATCAGCTAAGATGGTTCGGACATGTTGAAAGAATGAAAGATGAACGACTGACCAAACAAGTGTATAAAGGTAAAGTAAATTGCCGAATGCCCAGAGGTAGACCGCCGAAAGAATGGTTAGAATCTGTGAATGAGACACTAATCCGAAGAGACATAAGAAGCCATAGAAACACGAGAGCTTGCATGAAAAAATGCATGGACGTTAAGGAAGCTAGAGTAGTATGCCAGGACAGAAAAGTGTGGCGACAAATAGTTTGTAAACAGAGTGACAATAGAGTGAATGACGCCTGAAACAAAGACCTTGGATACTAATGGGCCCAAGTGGGGAACCACACATAAGAATTTTGTGAGGCTCTTCACTTGGGGTAATCGCTAGAGAGATTGATCAGCAATCTGGGTCGGAGCAGTGTCACGGAATGAACACGCCTACCCCGAAGGGGAAATGGCCTAATTGTATAATAGTAATAATAAGTCTTCATTTAATTCAAGCACAAGATACACAATATGATAAAAACATTTTTCCATGGCTCATCCTCCAGAAACGAAAAATAAAAAAAAAATTTCAACAAAATCTCATAAAAAGCGTAATTTTCAGGAGGCCATAATTTCGATGCGATTAGAGCCAGAGCATTATTTTTTTTAGATTTGCTAAAAATCAGGTTCTCCTTAACCTATCTTGTGGCAACTTTCTCCTGAATTGCTCGGGAAATGAGGTCTTTTGGAAAACGATACATGTTATTTAAAAAATTGATATTGAACAAAATTTCATAAAAAAGGGCCATATTCAGAAGGTCATAATTTTGGTACTACATATGACAGCTAGAGCATTTTTTTCAGATCTACTCAAAATTAAGTCTTTTTTAAATAAATTACTGGCAACTTTCACCTAAAACGCTGAGGAAATGAGTTCTTTTGAAAAACGAGAAATTAAATTTATAAAATTGATGTTAAACAAAATTCCATAAAAAAGGGTCATATTCAAAAGGCCATAATTTCGATGCGAGTAGAGCTAGAGCATTATTATTTTTTAGATTTGCTAAAAATCAGGTCCTCCGTAACCTATCTGATGGCAACTTTCTCCTGAATTGCTCGGCAAATGAGTTCTTTTGAAAAACGAAAAATTTCATTTATAAAATTGATGTTAAACAAAATTCCATAAAAAAAGGGTCATATTCAAAAGTCCATAATTTTGTTTCTATTAGAGCTAGAGCAATGTTTTTTTTTAGATTTACTCAAAATTAAGTCTTCTTTAATTAAATATTTGGCAATTTTTACCAGATATGCATAGGGAATAAGTTATTATTATATAGAGATAGAACATTCGATTTTTTGAAATTTTGCAGAAAATTGCAAGCACTTTAATTCTTGTTAAGGTGTTTGGGACATAGGATGAACTGGAATAAGGCAATTTTCAAAAAACTGATTTTTTCCCACTTTTTTCACCATTTTTCAAGAAAGTTGAAGGGTCTCAGTTCTCGTAAGATGTTCAGCACCTATAGCCCTTTTTTGGATGCCAAACTAAATGATTTGAGCCAATGAAATTCCACGTTTAACTTATTTTCATTAAAATATGTTGATTAACCTCTTCAAAAAAATCGAAAAAAGAGTTTTCTCAAAAAGGGCCAAAGCGATTTTTTTCTTTTTGGGCTCAAAATGATCGTGGGGCATCCCAGAAGTATATTCAGAAAAAAACTGGCATATGCAAGCCCTTTTGGGTTGAAGTCAGTCGAGGCACACCGTGGCAAGTTTTGGCGTGCCTAAGGTGCGCAACTGTTGGTTCTCGCGCTTCGCGCTCGATAATGTATTTACCTCGCGCTACGCGCTCGGTCTTTGTATTTCCCCTGCATTTGTGCACAGACCTTTCAAAATTAAAGGTCAAAGCATCAACAACTGTGATTTGGTGATTGTAAATTCTCTTTTGTTAAAGGTCCTTCGGCTTCACCGAACACATTCTCATGACGTATCTCGTGCTTCGCCATCGATTTTTTCCAAAATGTGAACTTTTCTACATTATGTTCAACACTGTTATATCAAATGTATATTATATTTTTCCCATACCGGCATTAAAAAGTAGGCTTTCTCACGCCTGTAGAGCGAACGCAATATCGCGATTTTATACGCGTCTATTCCCTAGGTGAAACATAGCAGGGTGTAAAAGAGCTGCGTCAAGATTAAAACTCGCGTGATTGGTGTTTTATTCCTCGATTTGGCAGTATGGCGCTGCGTGGTGGCAGAAGCGGCAGAAGCCTACCGCCTTCATAACTAACCTCAAAATCTAAGAATAACATATTTTCTTGCGTGTACTTGCGATTTGCTCTACAGACTCGACAAAAATCGTACTTTTCAATTACAGATATTGGAAAAAGTATCGTGTGCAACACGGGAGCAAGCTGATTTTGACTCACGTGACTCTTATTGCACTATATACTATTATTTCTGTACCTCGGTCTTGTACTGCTTTTTAGATTTTGCAAAATAATGTACAAATTTTATTTCTCATGAGTACTTTAATATTTGCTCCTTATTTTGCAATAATTTTTATTCTCAGCTACCCTGAAAAATGTATCATTTCAATAAATTTATATTATTACAATTCATAATATGCATTGGTTTTGAAACATACGTATTTTCATTGCCTTGTGTTTATAATCAAAAAGTATTTTTTATATTCAAAGTAACTTTTTTACTATTCAAGAAAAAACCACGTATCCTATCAAAACATAATTAATAACAAATTTGTAGCTCTTTTTTGGGTGAAAAACTTTTGTCTTACTATTTGTTTTTCGCAGCTTGTGTCGTTTGTCCATCAATTTAATTTTTTCATTTTCAATGTTATTTTTTACGATTTGAACTAAAAATACGCATCCTATAGCGTGAAGTTGTTCGAAGCAAATTTGTAGATATAATTCAGGCGACAAATTTGTTAAATAAAATGTTATTGTAGCTTATGTCGTTTTTCAAACAAGTTATTTCTTTATTTATTTTTAATATATATTTACAACAAGAGTTTGTAACAAATTTGTAGATATTTTTTTATTGAACAACTGTTGTGTCTTAATTTTTTTCGTCTCTTGTATCGTTCTTCCAAAAATTATATTTAATCTTATTTTTTACGAATAAAAGAAAATCTACCCGTCCTATCTAAAAATTATTAATTAAAAATTTGTAAATCCTTTTTTTGAGTGAAAATTTTCGGTCTATTAATTTTTCTCGTACCTTGTGTCGTTTTTCAAAAAAATTTTTTTTTTTTATTTGTAATGATATTTTTTACGATTCAAACAAAAACTACGCGTCCTATCGAAAAATTATTAATGACAAATTGGTAGCTCTTTTTTGGATGAGCAACATTTGTCTATTTATTTTTTTCATAGCTTGTGTCGTTTGTCCAAAAATTTATGTTTTTTATTTTCAATTTTGTTTTTTACGAATAAAACAGAAACTATGTATCCTATCGAAAAGTATTTTATAATAAATTTGTAGATCTCTTTTTGGTGCACACTTTTCGTCAATTCATCCTTTTCGTATCTTGCATGGTTTGACCGCAAAATGAAATTTTTCATTTTTAATTATTTTTTGCTCGATCAAAATTTGAATTTAGATTTGTTAAGCAAATCAAAGAAGTTGTTATGATAATCTTGTAGGGCTTTCAAAAAGCAACATTCTTCTTTTCTTGACTTTCTTTCATATAGTGCGTAGTTTGGCATAAAATGTTAATTTTCGTTTCTTTTTTTTTAATTTTGAAAATGCTATAACTCTGATCATTTTTTTTGTAATTGAAAAATGTCATGAGGAAAAATTGTTCGAAGTTCCGAGTACTACGAATAGCCGTACATATAATTTGTAAATCTTGAAAAGAAATGGTCTCCAAAATTTTCAAAATGCTCTAACTTTTTGAATTTTTATCCAAAGTAGCTGGTTAACAAACTGGATTTTTCTTTTTGGTCCTTTAAAGTGTGTGCCAAAGCACAATCCAATCCGATTAGTCTTTCTAAAGTTATCCGGTATACAGATGACAAAGTATTACAGATGACGACAACGACGACAACGACAGTCAGATAATGAGATGAGAATGTAATAATTAATAAAAAATGTACAGATCTTATTTAAGTGAACATCTTTTGTCCATTAATCTTTTTTCGTACCTTGCTTCTTTTTTCCAATAATTTAACTTTTTATTTTTAATGTTATTTTGCAAGATTAAAACCAAAACTACGCATCCTATCAAAAAATGATAAATTTAAAATTTGTAGCTCTTTTTTGGGTAAACAACTTTTGCCTTGTTATTTTTTTCGTAGCTTGTGTCATTTGTCAGAAAATTTAATTTTTTTATTTTTAATATTGTTTTTTACGAATAAAATAGAAACCAGACGTACTATAAAAAAGTTAAAAAAAGAATTTGAAGATTTATTTTAGGTGCACAATTTTTGTCCATTCATCTTTTTTCGTATCTTGCATAGTTTGACCGCAAAATAGAATTTTTGAATTATTTTTCGTGCGATCAAAATTTGAATTTTCAATTTTTCAAGAAAATTCAAAAATTTGTTATGATAATCTTGCAGGGCTTTAAAAAATCAACGTTTTTCTTTTCTTGGCTTTTTTTCAATTCGTGCGTTGTTTGGCCTAAAAATGTAATTTAATTTAATTTTTAAAATGCTATAACTCTGATAATTTTCTTTTTATCGAAAAAAGTCGGCAGGAAAAATTATTCGATTTTTCAATTAGTATAAGTAGCAGTACATTGCATTTTCAAATCTTGAAAAAAATGGTCTCAAAATTTTCAAAATGCTCTTTTTGAATTTTCATCCAAAGTAGGTGGCTAACGAACTCGTCCTTTCTTTTTATACCCTTAAAAAGTTTTTCAAATCACAATATAATCCGTCTAGTCTTTCAAAAGTTGTCAAATATACAAACGACAACAACAACGACGACATCGACAGTAAAAGCTATTTTTTCTTACTCAAAAATTTGATGGAATCCGCGAAAGTCATTTTTTGCATAAGACCAATACTTTTTCATTGAGATGAGAATGTAAAAAGTTCTGTCTTGTTATTCTATTCGAACTTCTATTTAAAAAAAAAAATAATTTTGCGGATTAAAAAATTTCCATTTATTGAGTTTTCGACCGACGCACAGTGGGGCAAAAAAATGTCTCTGGACAAATTGATATTCAGAAGCGGTTTGTAAACCGATCTGAACGTTTTTCTTTTCATTGAAGCTAATAAAAGTCCGCATAAATCGGTCCGGCCGATTTGAAAAAAAAAAGTTTTTTTTATTTTTTATTTAATAACAAAAATTGAAAAAAAAACATTTTCTGGAAGAGTACCGGTTTGCGAAAAATACCTGGATTTAATCTAAAAAACTTAGAATCAATTAAATAACTATCCAGAAAACTTGTCTAATTAGCTTAGAAATTATTTAAAAATTTATTGAATTTGTTATAAACAAATAAGTGAGTGAAAATGGATTCCTGGGATTGGCAGTGATTCGTGAATTGATTCGCACTAAACTTGAACAATTTATAAACAAAAAACCGTTTTTTAATTGAATTCGTAAAATACAATAAATAACTTGTTATTTTATAAACGAATTTTACAAATAATTCTCCATAACAGGTAGTTATGTTGAAATAAATCAAGTTTTTTCTAACACAGTAAAAACAAAATGTAATCTTTACAGGGATTTCAGAGTAATCTTTACCTGCAACAAAAATTACCTTAACGTGTTAAGATTACCCACAACATGGCACGGTGAGCTTCAACCAACTTCAACCTAAACTTCTTACTCAAAGCTCAATTATTTGCAGGATTTAATTCTTTGATGTTGCCTGAATATTTTACGTGATAAATGAAAAACATCGTTCGAGCCCTTTCTGAAAAACTCAGTTTTTGATTTTTCGAGATGTTTTCTTTTGCGATACAAAGTTTTAATTTTATGTACCCTTTTATACATAAAATATGTAGTAAAAAAGTTCCTATAAACTTTGTGTCAAACAAAACCTGGGTCTTCTATAGAGGGTTTTGCAGCCCTATTTGCGCTACAAAAACCTCTATATAGAAGACCCAATTTTTGTTTGACACAAAAGTTTATGAGAACTTTTTTACTAAATATTTTATGTTTAAAAGCGTACATATAATAAAAAAATTTTATGACAAAAAAAGCATCTCAAAAAATCAAAATCTGAGTTTTCAAAAAAAGGGCTTGATCTATTTGTTCCCTTCTTGGCTCAAAATATCTGGGTAATATCAGATAACTGAATCCTGCAGAGAGTTTTTGTTGAGTAAGAATTTTCAATAACCTTAGGGACAAAAAACCTCTATTTGCACTAAAAAAAATCTGCCCGCCTCGTGGGCACATTCTCATCGCGCGCTACGCGCGCGGCTCGCTTCGTTCGCTAATTTGAGCGCGCCTAGGGCGCGCGACTGTTGGATCTCGCGCTTTACGCTCGGCTCCTCTAGATTTTTGAACTTCGTGTTCGACTTGGATGAAAAGAAAAAGTTTGTTTGCAAATATTATAAAATTATCAAAACCTCTACATATTAAGTGATTATTAAATTTGTTTTTATTTTAGACTGAAAAGGAACTTTATTTACTCAAGGTTCTATCGACCTTAAGGAACACATTCTCATCCAGACACTCGCGCTTCGCGCTCGATATTTGATTTGAAAATCATTTGAACCTTGCGTTTCACGCTCGGTTCTGTGCACCGTATGATAGAAACAAAAAAGTTTGAGCGCACTTACGGCTTGCGATTTGGTCGTCACGCTTCGCGCTCCGAAATACACTGATCGCGCACTTTGCGCTTCGTGTTATATGTTCTTCATATACAAATTACTAAATTTGTATTTGATTTCAAATGAAAAGTAATGATATAATTTAGGCGACAAATTTTATTAGTTCTTACAACAAAAATTGATTACATGTTTGTAAGTCTTTTTTGAATGCACAATTTTTGTAGTCAATTACACACTGAATGCAGGACGCGTACTGTCTTGCCCAGCCTATCTTTGTGCTAAGTTGATGCATTCGTCTTTTGGTCTTATGATCAACCGTTGGTTTTGTTTTACGGTTTGCATCTGCCAAAGTTCTCGCTGCATTGTACACACTACAATTGATAGTCCAGAGGTCGGATTCTTCGGAAAAATCTCCACGAAGCTCATCATCCAGTTCAGTCAGATCTTTGGGCTTGGGAGAAACCTAAATGTTGATGTTTCTCCGGGTCTTGAAGCATCGTTCTCCCTCTATTGGATGCCTGTTCCAGGCTGGTCTCAGTGTCGCCTCTCTTTCTCTGTTGCCGGCTTGTTCTGGCTGCGGTTGTGTAGGCGCTCCGCTTATATAACCCCTTTTGCGGAGGTCCTCGGCACGGTTTCGCAGACGTTTTTGCGAAAAATCCGAGAGCTCTGGGTGTTTCTCGCACCACAGAGCATGCAGTCGCGCCATGTAACCTTTTCGTTCAGGGGCCATACTGGTATCATAGCACTCCAGCAGGTCGTCCCTGAGTCGATCCGTCCACTCAAAAGTAACGAGATTCCGCCGGTCAATCGCATTGACTCCGTCTTGATTGGCTCCCCCAACTCTAGGGTAGTCGGCATTGTTGTCCGACCCATTGTCGGGAGCCCTGCGCGTTAGATTGTTTTGAACCGCACTTCCTACAACTATGTTTGGTGTTGTCATTGTTGTTTCTACGAGTAGCTAGGGAAAAGGGTTAGTCCATCCTTGTAGAGCCCCGCGTGCAAGGATAAGGCTGATACTCTGAAAGGTCGCCCGGTATCCCAGAGTCACCGTTTGAGACACCTCACCAGGTGCCATTCAGCTTTCGGCACGGTTGTTACACCTCTGATTAGGGGTTATTCCTTCGGGACCATCCCTGGACAATTGTCCGCGACTGCTTATTAATTATTGTAACCATATTCAGCAGAAACCCTTGGTACAGGGACCCTCTATCCGCAACCCGAGGACGCGTCCGGTGGCTTTGTCAGAGGCCCTTCGGTTCGAATCGCAAGGAATCAAAACCGAATACCGAATA
>CAKNYM010052727.1:309232-327215 GCA_932195095.1 Andricus curvator | reverse complement strand
ATATATATATATATATATATATATTGTGTACAAATATGCACAATTGCTTAATTATTAACAAAGATTGGCTCTTACGGGTGTCAGAATGACCCTTTTTGTCATAAAAATTCGACTCAAGATATAAATATATGTCTTCAAGACATAGAAACTTGACTCCAAGACCTAAATTGAAGTCTGGCTTCGTCTCAATAAGGAGACATGCTGGTGTCGAACTTTTCGACTTCAGCATGTCTTGATTGGGGGCAATTCAAGTCGAAACCAAGTCGAAGAATTTGTACTCGGGAGGCTTTAAAATTATGTTTCTCGATTTTTACATTTGAACCGATATGGTTATATTTACATAATTTATTAGGTTTCTATTTAGCCTTCTGTGATTGTGCTTACCGAACAAACACGTATTTAATAACTAACAGCAAAAAAAAATATATATATATTTTTTTTATAACGTACGACCGTTATGAAAATTGCTGATTCACGAATCTCGAGTGACTTCACGCACAAAACTGTCATATTTTTTGTCACAAATTCAAATAATTATATGGTTAGCCTAGAGGTTAACTGTTTTCAACGTTGAATCACTCAGAGAAAAAGTTGTCTTGAAACAAAAGCATCGTGCTCTTGTCTTGTTTTCATTCGAATCACGTGAAAATCTGTTTTGCACGAACGGAACTATTTGGCTGCAAGATTACGTGAAGTCTGTCGCAAAAGGATAATGTTTGCTGCAAAACTAATCTTTTTGAGACAAATGAAAATCCTCTTAACCTTAAGTTTAAGAGGAACTTATATTTGTGTCACGAAACATCGTTTTGACACAAGAGGAAATTTCTCTGACTGTATAAATAAATTCACCCTGTTGAGAGAAAACCAAACAGAAAATACATAACAAAAATTGCTGCTAAGCGTAACATTATTTCACATTATTCCTCGTAATTAATTACCTGATATTTAATTTCCTTTCAGAATTTTATTTTGATTTTCAAATTTTCGTTCACGGACAGACGAAGGTTTGAAATAAAAATGAGGTCCGATAAATCGTTTACTTATACATAATTAAACTTTTTAAAATCATTAATATCTATTTCAAGACAGTAGCTTTCGTCTGTCCTATATTACAGAATATCATTAATAAGCATACATACCTTTAGCGTTGGCGAACGTGTTTCACCAGATAGAGAATACATTAAGGTATTATTTCCCATCGAATAAATCCAAAATCAATATTTTTTACTCTTGTTTACAAAAACTCTAATTCGACAAAGTGGACCCATTCCCTGTGGAACGTCATATTCCTGCTGAAAAAGTTTGACAGGATCTCATAAAAAAAAATTAATACTTTTCAATCCGTTTTCTGTATCCGCAATTTTAGGCATTTCCTTTATATTTCTATCAACCGCTTTTGGTAGAAAGTCTATCCATCAAAATAAATAATCATCTTCATCAGAAGTGTCCCACGATGTCCCGCCAAAAATGCCATAAATTTATATAAAGCTTTTGGATAGAATTGCTATTGATTGCTATCAAAGCAAAACGGGCCAGTGTGTCAACAATTCCTATGCATTTCTATACACTGTTAGCAAAATCTGTACTAAATTTAGTATACATGTAATGGAAGCAAGAATGCACAACATGAAATTAAATTTAGTATACCATCCTACAGTAAATTTTAGTATATTCATACTGAATTTAGTACACAAAAAAAAAAAATTGATTAGCAGTTTGAACTCGAAAGTTCATTGCCTCACTACCCGATTCAGGTAGTGTTTCTAGGTGGATATTTACTACCAATGTGGGCCCACCACAAATTTAGTATACGTGTAGTGTACGTCCCCCACTCCCTTATAGAAAGTGGGGTGTTGGGCCAGGCAGTCTGTCGGTAGGGTCCGAAGAAAGCGGTTGTGTGGGGCGTACGCAGTCCCGTGGAAAATCCAATATGTGTGTTTCTGAGTGATTGCCTGAGTAAGACAAGGAAATAAACCCTACAACTGGCGACGAGGATAAAACGTGAGTAAACAAGAAGGATTAAAAAGTGGAGTTTGGAAAAAGAAAGTGGATTAAGGTCCGTGCCTATCTGTGCACTTTGCCACTGTGCCATCACAGTAGGGGTCAGGTAACAGCAATTAAAATATTTCAATGTCTTTGTCAACTCTATTTTCATTCATAATGTATAGATGATGATGCTTTTGCCGATTGAGCTCTCATTTGGAGGTCTAAATAAGAATTGAAAACCATAGTGACCCCTGGTGTCCTTTGTGCACGTTTTTGTTGACTGATATTATGTGATCAAGGAACATGCAGAAAATAAACTGTCAGCAAATGCTGGAAGGTCATGCAACGATAGAACGAATAAAAACCGTATTGTGTTAATACAAGGACCATGCAGTAAATAATCTGTTAGTGAATACTAAAGGGTCATGCAACGTAAACAAGAATACTTGGAAAATAAATAATAACTTTCGTATTAACACAAGGGCCATGCAGTAAGGTAAACTGTTAGCAACTGCTAAAGGGCCACGCGGTGGAAAAGAAATATTCTATTGTTTGTTTCAGGTTTCAAGGATGGCTCAGCTACCATTTACACTAGAAAAGTTTGATTGCGAGGGCGAGTCAACTTCAGTGGGTGTCCGCTGGGAGAAATGGAAAAGGGCTCTAGAGATATATCTCTTGGCATCAGGTATCGACACACCTACAAGGAAGAGAGCTATCTTGTTGCATACAGGTGGACTTTCACTGCAAGATGTGTACCATAACACCCCTGGAGCTCACGTTGAGGAGGCTGATGGGGTAGATGTATACAAGGTTGCGCTTGGAAAATTGGATGATTATTTCTCGCCGAAACAAAGTAAAATCTATGAAAGACATGTATTTAGAATGATGAAACAAGAAGACGGAGAAAAGTTTGAAAAGTTCTTACTACGATTGCGAAATCAAGCGGAAAAATGTCAATTCGTAGACAAAAATGAAAACCTCATAGATCAAATCACAGAAAAATGTAATTCAGTGGAGCTTCGGAAGAAAATACTAACTACAGGAGATGCAATCACATTGGATAAGATAATAATAGAAGCAAATGCTCTAGAAGCGGTAAATAGACAACTGGAACAGTTTGGGAAGAAGGAGCAACCTAATCAGGGTGATTTTAGTAAGACGGAAATCAATAAATTAGATTCAAAAAGATATCAGGCACCTCCAAAGACGGAAAACAACAAGTGTTCCAGGTGTGGTAACAAAAATCACACATCGGTGGATAAGAATTGTCCTGCAAAAGATAAAAAGTGTAGGAAATGCGGTTTTCTTGGCCATTTCAGAGAACATTGTCGAACAAGGCAGAAGAGAAGATTTCAGGACAAAACCCCGAATTTTAAGACAGAAAAATCTAGGCGAACAACTACTGAAAGCGACGAAGTTGACTACATATTCCACTTAGATGACGAAAATTCAACTATTAGTTGCTCAGTGGGAGGAGTCAATATAGAAATGTTGATTGATTCGGGTTGTAGACCTAATGTCATCACTGATAAGACGTGGCAGTTCTTGAAAGATCATAAAGCTACGGTCTACAATCAGATAAGGAATCCGGACAAATTGCTCTTACCCTATGGGAGCCGAAAACCCTTGGATGTTATGGGATCTTTCGAAACAAATATAGCAATAAAAAACACTACCATGAAAGCTACAATTTATGTTGTTCGCAATGGTACACGCGATCTCCTAGGTAAACTTACGGCTATTGAACTGGGAGTATTGCACATAGGACTTCAAGTTAACCACACTGATTCTCAGTTTCCGAAGTTCAAGGACGTCATGGTTGAAATACCTATTGATCAAACCGTCAAACCAATAATTCAACCATACCGCAGAATACCTATTCCATTAGAAGACAAAGTAAATTTGAAACTATTGGAATTACTCGAAGCCGACATCATTGAGGAGGTACGAGGACCTTCGCCTTGGGTATCTCCAATGGTCCCAGTCCTTAAGGAGAATGGGGACATACGTATCTGCATAGACATGAGACGAGCTAATACGGCTATAAAACGAGAAAATCACCCACTTCCAACAATGAACGGGTTATTACCAAACTTCCGGCAGGCAAAGTACTTTTCACGGCTCGACATTAAAAACGCATTTCACCAGATAGAGATTGATCCAAAATCTCGTTACATAACAACGTTTAGCACCAGCAAAGGACTTTTCCGATATAAAAGACTCATGTTTGGTATAACATGTGCTCCAGAGATATTTCAAAAAACTTTGGAAAAAATGTTACTAGGTTGTAATGGCACCGAAAATTTCATCGATGACATTATCGTTTATGGAGCTGATGAACGTGAACATGATGAAAGAATCAACAAGGTTATACAAGTCTTGGAACAGAACAATGTTCTCCTTAATAAAGAAAAATGCGTTTACAAGACCAAAAGAATAGAATTCTTGGGACATGAACTCTCAGAGGAGGGTATTAAACCACTGGAAAGGTATATTAATGTCGTAAAATCTAGCCGACCTCCTAAGACTGTAGAAGAAATACAAAGTTTTCTGGGGTTAGTAAATTTCGTAGGTAAATGGATTCCGAACTTGGCTACCCTAACCGACCCGTTCAGGCAATTACTGCGAAGGAATTTGGGAAAAACGACTAACATTGAACAATTTTGGACCAGAGAACTTCAAAGTGCCTTTCAAAACTTGAAACAAAGTTTATCCACAATTGGCACACTTGGGTACTACAACCCAAAGGACAGAACTCAAGTTATAGCAGACGCATCTCCGGTAGGTTTAGGAGCGGTGTTAATCCAAATTGATGAAAATGATCCCAGAATAATAGCATTTGGCAATAAAAGTCTAACCGACTGTGAAAAGAGATATGGCCAGACAGAGAAGGAGGCCTTGGCACTTGTATGGTCCGTCGAGCATTTCAAAATGTACTTATTTGGAAAGGAGTTTGAGCTCATCAGTGATCATAAACCATTAGAGATTATATTTGGAGAAAAGTCGAAACCATGCGCTAGAATTGAGAGATGGGTTCTAAGATTGCAGGGGTACAAGTACAAAGTTGTCTATAGACCTGGAAAGACTAATATTGCAGACCCTTTATCAAGACTATGCGAAACTAAGTCCCCGGCACCATTTGACAAAGAGAATTACATCAATCAAATTATTGAATATAGCAGACCAATCGCAGTGCCATTAAAAGAGATTAGAGCTGCTTCTTCAGCAGACGAAGAGATTTCCAAAGTCAAGAATGGTATAAGCAATAACAATTGGGATGAATCCGTTCATAATTACAAACTCTTCCACACAGAATTATGTTGCCACGACGACATCCTTTTGAGGGGGAGTAAGATTGTAATTCCTAAAAGCTTGCGTCAAAAAGTGTTGGTAGCTGCTCATGAAGGCCACCCTGGGATAGTAGCAATGAAAAATCGCCTTAGAACTAAAGTGTGGTGGCCAAAAATCGATAAAGAAGCAGAAAATATGGTCAAATCTTGTCAGGGCTGCACTCTAGTTTCTGCACCGAATCCACCTAATCCCATGAAAAGGCGACAACTTCCAGTGGAACCGTGGGTGGACGTGGCTTTAGATTTTCTAGGACCCTTGCCTACTAATGATTATCTGCTGATTCTTGTAGACTACTACAGCAGATACAAAGAGATCAAAGTAATGAGAAGCATCACAGCAATAGAAACTATTAAAATCCTGAAGGAAATTTTCTCAAGATTGGGCTTTCCTGCAACAATGACTTGTGATAATGGCAACCAATTTACCAGTGAAATCTTCAAAAAGTTTTGCTTGGAATGTGGCATTTCAATATTGAATACAATTCCATACTGGCCGCAAATGAATGGTGAGGTAGAGAGACAAAACAGAGACGTTCTAAAACGATTAAGGATTAGCCAACTGGAAAAAAGGGACTGGAAGGAAGATATTTTTGACTATTTAATGATGTACAACAGCACACCACATTCAGTGACGGGTAAAACTCCATCAGAGCTGTTTTATCGGAGGCAGTTTCGTGACAAAATACCAGCTATATCGGATATTGAAAACAAGACGATAGATCAAGATGTTAAGGACAGAGATCAAGAGAAAAAGGAGAAAGGAAAGGAATATGGGGATCGAAAACGGAGAGCATCTGACATGAATCTGGAAGTAGGGGAAAAAGTTTACCTTAGGAACTTGATCAAGGACAATAAATTAACACCTAATTTCAACCCTACAACACATACGGTACTGGATGTTAACGGAGGGGATGTCCAAGTAAGAAACGATTCGACGGGCAAGGAGTACAGAAGAAACATAGTCCACCTCAAAAAAGTCGGTGGCTCATGGAAAGTTATAGAGGGAGAAAGCGACGATGGAGCTTCTAAGGGTGATAAAATGATAACTGATGAACTTTGATATCTTTCATTGTATTTTATGTTAGTAAATGGCTTTTTATAACCACAATTTATGAGAATATTACATCTCATGCTCACTCAACTTTCGCGTTGTTACTGTCATTTAATGGTGTTAATTCGTCTTCATAGTAATAGATGTTCTTTGGTTACATTTTGATATGGTACAGCTACGACTTCTGTATTTAACATGACTGTAATTAAAATTTAAAATAAAGAAGGGATGTAGTGTACGTCCCCCACTCCCTTATAGAAAGTGGGGTGTTGGGCCAGGCAGTCTGTCGGTAGGGTCCGAAGAAAGCGGTTGTGTGGGGCGTACGCAGTCCCGTGGAAAATCCAATATGTGTGTTTCTGAGTGATTGCCTGAGTAAGACAAGGAAATAAACCCTACAATACGCGTGTAATTCTTCGTGTATTCTTGCTTCGATTACATGTATATACTTGATCTAGTACAGATTTTTCTAACAGTGTAGGTTTTTTTTTTATCAAAGCTCAATCCACCCAGTGGGCACGAAATTTAAGAACGTAATTGGAACGATCTAAAAACGTTCCTTGGACGTACAAGTCAAACGTTTTAAAAACTGTCCTAAGTCAGACCAAATAATGTTCAGAAAACGTTTAATGTTCCAAATACGTCCTTAAAACGTCTCTGGAACATTGTATGTTTAAGGAACGTTATTCGGACTGATTTAGGACGTTTTTGAGCCTTTTTAATAACGTTCTTTACCGTTTGTGCCGACTGGGCATTTCTATCAAAGATGCTATTTCAAATTCCTATCCATTGTAATACGCTTTTTTGATAGAAATCCAATCCTATCTTATAATTTTTCTATCAACAATTACTTATTGAAACTCAATCATATCTTAACCACACAAGACATATTTTACATTCTATTTTCCAGAACTTATTGTCATTCAAACTCTATGAAATCTTGTGGAATGAGAAAATTTGGATAGGAAAGAATAAAATTTCTCGACGGATAAAATTTGATAGAAATTGTATCCGTCGAGATTCTGATGCGTAGGATTTGATCAAATTCTGGAGTGTATAATATTTCGTAGAATTTCAATGAGAAGCAGTTGATAAAAAAGTATAAGATCCTGTGCCAATCAGGCTCCCCAAGCTGCAATGTATTTGCCTGCGTTTCGCAGAAAAAAGGGCCGATGGCGCTAGTTTTGCACACACACAAACCCATTTTTAAGTCGGCGAGATGCTACACATGTGTACTCAGCTCAGCTCATGTGTCAAACCAAAATGTAAAATAAACTAAAATACTTATAACAATTATTAAAAATACTTTATTTAAAGGTGAAACATTTCACAAATGGATTTTTATGGAAGAAAGTATTTTTCACATCTAAAATTTGAAAGAAATTTAAAATAACTGACTGGAATTAAATGCAATTGTAATGCATGCATTTCTCTACCTCTGTAACTTATAATCTTCCACCCTTGTTTTTTTGAATAATTTAGGAATATAAATCAATTTTATATTAGTTTCACTGCTAGTCAAAGATATCGAGAATTTGAAGCTGCGGAAAAAAACAAGAAGTTCAAATCGAACTTGACGACGACAAAGGTGTTGTTGAACAAATGAACGATTTGGGTATTGAAATTGACAACCCTGCGAAAATATAAAGTTCTTTAAATCGAAAAGGCTGTGATATAAAAGTAGTAGTACTTTATAAGAAAAAACTTGCACCCATCACAAAATAATATTGCTTTACTTTGAAAAGATTTCCATGTTATTTTATTTCTTTTGCTTACTACAATTTAGTCTTATAAATAATTTTACAAAGTTCTCAGAGTTAAATTATTTTTTTGCCCACTAATCTTACGTATTTCTCAAATATATCCCGATAAATAATTAAGGATTACTTCAAAATAAGGTTAAATATTAAGAAAACACTATGGAAAATTGATACATTTGACAAATTAAATAACTCACAAATTATAAATAATTTTACCAATCAATTGTATTAAGAGGTGAATTCAAATTAATTGAAGTGAACTAAAGGGATTCTACATTAATTCAAAACCAACTAATTGAAATTTCAGAAAAGCAATTCAAAAGTTGAAAAGTATTAATATTCTATAAATTTAAATGAAACATTTTCGGATTGGATCCTTAAAGGCTTTTTCTGTCTTCTTCCTCAAGAAACGAGTTTTGATTGATCTGTGAAATAAAATTGAAAATTATGACTCAATAGATGGGATTTTTATTAAATCTGCTGATGGAATTTTATTTGTGAAATTTGTTAGATCAAAGTTTATAGGATTTCTGTCAAATGTGCTTATAGAATTTTATTTAAATTCCACTTCTTGATAGATCTTCATTGAATTTTCCGTCAATGTATAAAATTTGATTGAATTTCATGTTTTCTCTGCATAGAGAGCCTTATACTATAATATAGTATGAAAAAATGTATATCATACATTTTATAATTTAGCTTTTATAAGTTATTCTCAAGACTGAATAAAAAGTTTGATTATGTATAAAAATATGAGTACGTTTGTCAGTTTATAACGCATGCAGACATGAGGTAGGTACTACATCGTTAAACTCAGACACTTAGTTGATAACGAGCATCATCGTAAAACAATGAGCCTCGCGATATCAATGGAAATACCTATGCATTATGTGACCATACAGCATGCAGTCGCCAGTTGTCTAGCATAACATTCGCTGCGCATACATACGTATATAGATATATCTAGTAATACACACGCCGATGCATCTAACTCTCCCATATGTGTAAAGATAATCGCTAGAGGCGCCAGCGCTGAAATTTTCATGCTTCTTACTGCAACTTGCAATAAATTAATATAAGTAGATATACTTATGCTAAAAAACTGTGCATTGAACTATGAATGAATATTAGTCAACAACAAGATTAATATTCTATCACAAAAGGACGAACTTCCAATGAAATGCAGGAATTTTTAATCAATTAGTTGAATTTTCAATTGAATAATACAAATTTTTAACCATATATGAAATTTTTCAAACAAAAAGATAATTCTCGACAAATTATGGTTCAATTATTTTTAAAAAAAATTTGTTAACTAAAATGATGGAGCATCGCCAAAAAAATTTATGTTTAACAAAGTAGTTTTACTTTCAAATATAAGTTGTTGTATTTTCGATAAAAAAAGATGAAACAGATTAATTTGCAATCAAACAGTTGTGATTTTTAACCAAAAAGATGCAAATTCTATCTAAATATATGCATTCCTAACCAAAAAAGACCAATTTTCAAAAAACAGTTGAATTTTCTATCAAAAAGAATAACTTTATAACAAAATTGCTGAATTTTCAACAAATTAATAAAATTCACTCCAATTTTCGAATTTTCATCTTCTGAAAATTAACGGTCGTACAAAGATTTTTTCCTGAAAACCTAGAAATAGGAAAATTTCATAACTATTAAGAAAGCCTTTTTTACTTCAACACTTCAAATATTCCATTTGCGCAACTATCATTTTTAATTACTGTATCTCCTTTTTTCATAAAATTGCTTTTTTGTATTGTAAAAAAAATGTACTGTATATGAGATATAATTTGCCGTAAGCTGGACTTGTAGAAGCATCACTTGGCTCCATTTTTATATTGATACTAAAAAAGAACAGATTTACTCCAAGAATAACTGCACAAAATAATGTTTGACTAAAAACACTATGGGAAATTAGGTATATCCGAACATTTTTGTGATTCTAAACAAAAATCTTCGGAAAACAGTGTCTCTTGCGTCGCTATTTTGTTTCTTCGATTTCATTTAAATCGATTATGGCAGGTATTCCATTGCACTGAACTCGATTGAACCAAAGATCATTTGAAACAAAGCAATTAAATGTGATTATATTTTTTGTGAGATCTACAAGAATCATTATCATTGGCAGAGATTGACGCTCATTAACGACATTTTTTAAAACTCATCTTGAAAGAATGAAAGATGAACGAATGATCAAACAAGTGTATAAAGGTAAAGTAAATGGCAGAATGCCCAGAGGTAGACCGCCAACAGAATGGTTAGAATCTGTGAATGAGACACTAATCCGAAGAGACATAAGAAGCCATAGAAACACGAGAGCTTGCATTAAAAAATGCATGGACGTAAAGGAAGCTAGAGTTGTATTCCAGGACAGAAAAGTGTGGCGACAAATACTTTGTAAACAGAGTGATAATAGAGTGAATGATGCCTGAAACAAATACCTTGGATACTAAATGGGCCCAAGTGGGGAAC
This sequence comes from Andricus curvator, assembly GCA_932195095.1. Taxonomy (NCBI): domain Eukaryota; kingdom Metazoa; phylum Arthropoda; class Insecta; order Hymenoptera; family Cynipidae; genus Andricus; species Andricus curvator. The sequence continues at coordinate 316,578 of CAKNYM010052727.1, read as the reverse complement.
CACACATAAAAATTTTGTGAGGCTCTTCACCTGGGGTGATCGCTAGAGAAATTGATCAGCAACCTGGGTCGGGCCCGTGTGGAAAAATTTCGTGGCGCTGTACTGTTTCTGTCCAGTCCGCCTTGAGTCGAAACTGGCGCTCCACAGGCTGACTGTCCAGTGGCTAGACTGGGATGTAACGCTCGGATCGACTAGTTTCTAGACAGATCGGCTATTTTGATAAAAAATAATTATTAATTAAATAACATAATTATTTTTTATGCCATAAAAGTTCAATATATGGATTTTGCAGTTAATTAAAAACATAAAAAAAGTTTTTGTACAAAAAGAAAGAAGAAATGAGTTTCCGCAAATCTGTTTTACATACGCCGGGTGTCAAACTTTTGATGTAACTTACTATTATATTGTTGTAACTTTGTCCCGTCGCCTTAACACCTCCGCCATCTAAAAGTTAAATTTTTATTTTATTTTTGTCGTATATGAATTTCAATTCATTACATCCTAATATTTATTTGAATAAAACATGAAAAATTTTTAAGCATTTAAATTGCTTGATGTGTGAATAAATCATTGAAAAAAATAAAGTTTGTATGATTTTCTTGCGGTTAGGCTACGAAATAATGATTTTTTTACTATTCTAAATAATTAATACGTTAGGCTTAATTATAGTTTACGCAATCAATAATTAATTAAAATAAATTAAATAAATCATTTATAATAATATTTGATTTTCTTGAATATCATCAATATTGTACATAGCATTATACATATTATAATTATTATCAATTCAATATAAATTTATTATAACTTGACTATATAATTCAATTGAAAAAAATTTTCTTAAACATTCTTTAAAAAAATCGTTCTTAAGCATACAGTTCTTGTATTAAGATTTTAATCACCTTCAACCATTATTGTTTACTATCTTAAATATGTAAAAGTGTACAATTAATTATTGCTTAAGCATTTGTGCAATTGTGTATTGTAATTTCCTAAATCTTTGATTCAAAAATGATTATTTTCTGAATTCACCTCTGTAATTTTTGTTTAAGTCCAAACCGTGATTCTATCTAGAAACTAGCTAAAATCTGGACAATCTTTATATATTCAAATTCGTACCGAACTCCTAGATAGCGCCAAGACTGGGACTAGACAGCAGAAAGTTTTGAATCAAACACGTAGCAAAACTAGACAGCGCCAGTGTAGCGCCAGGCTAGTATTGCGTGAATAGACCGGCTTGAGAAAAACTGTCCTGGCTTTAGCATGATTCAAGGCTGCCACGAAATTTTTCCACACGGGGAGCAGTGTTGCGGAATGAACGTGTCATTTAAATAAATAACACGAGAATTCCAGATCAATTCTAAAATATCTATACCTAACACCTACATACCTATCTACCTTATACCTATATACCCACCTACACACTACTATTTTCCAACCGAGCAAGTCACGCCTACCCCGAAAGGGAAATGGCCTAATGGTATAATAATAATAATAATAATAATAATAATAATAATAATATAATGACAGGTGGTGAGACTGGTAGCTCTAAAAAAGTATCCAGAGGTGAAACTTCATCTCCAACTGTCCCGTCTGCCGCGTAAGATCATCCGCGGCTAGAGACCTGACTCCAAGGAACAGTGTTGCCCGATGTTATCTCGCGTAAATTTCCCGCTCTTGCTTACCTTCTAGGACAGAAGGAGCAGAAGCGGATGACGTACACGTTCCAGTTGCGTCGGGATTGGTTGCTTTTAAAGAACCATGATCGTAGCTTCCGGAGCCTACAACTTCTCACGTTTAATGACAGGTGGTGATACACCTGTCTATTAACAGGTTCTCCCTGCAACCTGCCAGACCTCTCTTGCATCCACGTTGTTCAACTATTGCACTCCATACCGGCTCGATAGATGTTAATATCCTCTCTTTGAGGATGCCAGTGAATAGCCTGTAGCTGGTGTTTAAACAAGCTATGGGCCTGTAGTTCTTTGGACTTGACAAATCTCCAGTCTTAGGAATCAATACCGTGCGTCCTTCCACTAGCCACTGCGGGACTGGTTGTTCTCCGTTTAAGAAAGTAGTAAATATACGAGCTAGATGTTGGTGCGTAGAAGTAAACTTCTTCCACCAAAAGTTGTTGATTTTATCTGGCCCGGGCGCTGAAAAGTTCTTAGTTCTAGCGATAACTTTCTTCACTTCTTCAGCAGTAATTAGTGGACACTCTTCCTCTGGACCTTGTAACCTTTGCCTTTGGCAAAAGTTACGAAAGAGTGATATATTTGAAGCGTCTTCATTTAGCTGATAAGTATCTCCATATACTTGTTCCCAGAAGACTTGAATCTCTTCTCGACTAGGCGGATTTTTAACGGCACGTGACGTTTTATTGAACAGACGGGAAGGATGAGTAGAAAAGGTGGAATTTTCCTGAATGCACTTTACTCGCCGTTCAAGGCGCTGTTTCGCTGTTGAAAGAGATCTTCTTTTTTGCGTCCAGTGCTGCTTGATGGTCAACAGTTTACACTTGTTCAGCGTGTGATTTGCTTTCCTTAAGTTTCGAGCAAGTGCCCTGACTTTTGGAGTGAATTTTTTATTTAATGTTATGTAGCTAATCACGCACTGAATATTTGATGCATGCCGTCTCGCCGTTTCAATTTTGAATTGAAGCTGTGCAATACGCTCGCGAGTCTTACTCAGACGTACTGAAGTTTCGTTACTTCTACTGTCGCTAAGCAAGGACACCGCCTTCTCGTAAACAACGCAGTTCAGATTCCAGAGATTAACATCTTCGGGGAGCAAATCGGGGAGAGCAGTATTAGCTTCAGCTAATTTGTCCATCCTGAGAAAGACTTTTTGGTGGATAGATCTCGTATTTCTCATGTTAGCATTATCGGCTATCTGCAAAGGTGGTCTTGCTGGAACGGGTGGAATGTTCGATGGAGGATGTTGCTCTTCTTCTTGTTGATAAAGAGCTTCATATCCGTTTTTTCGCAAAAAGGATACCTGATCTCTTAAATACTGAGGCGTTTGATGAGCATATTCCGGGTGCATATTGACCCAACGGTCATGTAACCTCTGCATGAATCCTCTTCGCGCCGGTGAGCTTCTTTGCCAACAGGTAAGGATGTCTCTCCTGAGTTGGTCTGACCATTTAAATCGATGTTCTCGCGTTTGTCCGGGGCCATTGCCTGGTCGTCGCCTCGGTTCGGTCCTATTGCCACTCCCAACTGAACCATGGCCTCCATCCGAGAGAGGCCTATTGTGGGTGGCACTGCGCGATACTGGTGTCGTAACCGCATAATTCATTGCATTGGGGAGTTAGCCCAAAGCAACGTGGCTGACTGCAAGAGCCGGAGCTCTCGGGCGATGGGGTCGCCACATCCCTACGCCTTTTTTTTGACACAGGACTCGATCAGGTATCGACGCAATCTGTCCATGGCTTGGATTGACTACCGTAAGGCATTCGATAACACGAACCATGAGCTACTTATTAAGCTCATTGAATGCATGGAGGTGCATCCAAAAATAGTGAGATGCATAAAAGAGCTTATGCTCTTGTGGCGGACAAGATTTGTCATAACATCTGACAAAAGACAAGTGACTACAAGCTATAACACATATAAGAGGGGAGTCTTCCAAGAAGACTCTCTAAGTCCGATACTTTTCTGCATCTCCCTCTTGCCTCTATCTATTGTGCTCCGAGGCAAAAGCTCTGGATACCTATGTGGCCCGCCGAACAAAAGAGAACATAAGGTCAACCACCTTTTATACATGGACGACCTTAAACTCTTTTCTTCCTCGAAAGAGGACCTTAACATCCTTGTGGAGGCGGTAAATAGGTACTCTAAAGCGATTGGCATGAGCTTCGGACTGGACAAGTGTGCCTGCGTCCACCTACACCAAGGAAGACTAGAAACTACATCATCGGGTCACGATCAGGATGTTCAACTCATCGGCGGAAATACCATTCAACATCTTGGTATTGGAGAAACATATACATATCTTGGAATACCGCAAGCGGAAACCCATGATGTGCTTGCGTTAAAAACGGCCTTTGGGAAAAAGTATCGCCAAATTCTCAGAAAAATTTGGGCTTCCGAATTATCTGGAAAGAATAAGATCCAGGCGACCAATTTGCTGGCCGTTCCTATACTGCTCTACACATTTGGTGCAGTAAAATGGAACGTCGATGAGTTGAAGCAACTTGACCGAAGCACACGCAAGATGATGACAATCCATCGAAGTCATCATCCTAGATCTTCCGTACCTCGAATATACCTCCCTCGAGATAAAGGGGGTAGAGGCTTGCTGAGCTTAGAGTGTCTTCATCGCAGAACGGTTCTGGCTACTGCCTGCTCAGTTCTAAATAGCACAGATTTTCTTATGCGACTAGTACATCAACATGAAGTCGTCAATGCTGCGGCGTTTCTATATCGTGCCGCAGATAGGGCCGCAGAGGAGCTTGGCCTCCCATTTGATTCCAGCGACACTACACATGGCCTAGCATCACTAACACCTTTGGTGCTCAAAAGTCGTGTACAGGAAGCAGAACATACGCTTCTACTAAGAGAACATGCTGACAAGCCCCTTCATGGTAAATTCTACGGCATTATACGTAGAGAAGAGCTCTCGATGGGTCTGTCCAACATGTTTCTCAAGTCTGCTGGATTAAAATCGGAGACTGAGGGATTTCTTTTTGCCTGTCAAGATGGCGTTATAGACACCTTAGTTTACCGCGAGCGCATAATGAATATACCTGTAGGCGATACCAACTGCCGAGCGTGCAAGCAAGAGCCAGAAACACTTGGACATGTTCTCAGTGGATGCTCAAAATATGCACGATACGGGTATATAGAGAGACACAATGCGGCTCTAAAAGTGTTATATTACCATCTGAGGCACTTCTATGGTGTTGATCTAATGCCCGTCTTGCCATACGCCCAGGGGGAACTCGAGTCCGTTGTAGAGAATGATCAGTGTAAGATCTACTGGAATTTCTCATTCTCGACCACTCAACGTATCAGTGCTACGAAGCCTGATATTGTCCTCCAAGATCTGAAGAACAAGATCATTTACGTGATTGAATTCTCGGCACCAGCCGATGGTAATATCACGGCAAAGGAGGAAGAAAAACGGGCGAAATATCAAGCACTTCTTTTCGAGCTGAGCAGGCTGTACCAAGGCTTCAAAGTCCATCTTGTAGTTCTCATAATCGGCTGTCCTGGAGGTATGAAAGCTTCATTTATTAGCCAACTCAACAAGATTCCGGCTTGCCAGCGTCAGGCTCATTCAATCGCGAACCGGATGCAAAAGGCTGTTCTTCTGGGATCACTTAATTTGGTCCATCAACACTGTTCCTCATAACATTCTACAAAGATTGGTAGCTCTAAAAAAGTATCCAGAGGTGAAACCTTCATCTCCAACTGTCCCGTCTGCCGCGTAAGGTCATCCGCGGCTAGAGACCTGACTCCAAGGAACAGTGTTGCCCGATGTTTTCTCGCGTAAATTTCCCGCTCTTGCTTACCTTCTAGGACAGAAGGAGCAGAAGCGGACGACGTACACGTTCCAGTTGCGTCGGGATTGGTTGCTCTTAAAGAACCATGATCGTAGCTTCCGGAGCCTACAACTTCTCAAATATAATGACATTTAATTCTTTTGGTTCAGTCGAGTATCAGTGCAATTGAATACTTACTATCGACTGGATTTATCGATTGCACAACTGGGAGTGAGTGAGTGAGTGAGTAAGCGACAATCTTAATCAAAATGGCGCTGGAGACAAGCAGAGACGACGAGATGCTGTCAGAGCTTTTCCGAAGATTCTTGATTGAAATCACAACAAATTTCGGATATTCCTAAGTTCCGATAGTGCTTTTCAGTTTTTTCAGTAAAACGTCATTGCGTGCTCAGTTATTTTTTCAGTATACCTTGTTTTTTATTGTGAATATAGAAATCGATCAAAGTGACGCTTCTTATGGCTTTTCATCATTCAGTCCAGCTCAGTGCAATTTATATTTCATAGTGTATTACTTTACCAAAAAAAAAGGTATTTTATAAAGCACTTATTATAGTAATTACAAATGAGAGTTGGGCAAATGGAATATTCGACATTTGGAATGTTTACATGTGATAATGTGCAGCAATAATGTACGTAATGTACGAAAGTTAAAAAGGCTTTCTGAGTTATGAAATTTCCCTATTTCTAGGTTTTTAGGAATCGCCTTCGCTGGATTCAACAGGAATCAACAGGATTCCTGCAATTTAAAATGCTTTGAAGATAAAAATAAATTAGTATTACGAGAATATATATATTTTTTATTCGATTCGGAAAGAAATTGGATACATTCGGAAAGAGTAAAGTGGGGAGTCATTCGGAAAGAAATCTGAAACATTCGGCGACACTCGGAAATGGTCGGGAAGAAGTCGAAGAGTGGGACATTCGGAAAGACCCGGGAAGGTTCATGGGACAGCTCGACGTTCGGAAAGAAACGGAAGCAAAGTTCACATAGGATTCGGAAAGGATCGGAACGGTACCTCTTTCCGAACTCTTTCCGAAACCATTCTGAATCTTTCCGACGCGGTCTTTCCGAACCTTTCCGTTTCTTCCGGTAGGGTGTATGAGATAGAAATTCTATCTGAGCAGCTTTGTTTGGGATGAAGACTTATTTTTAATATTCAATAATTGTTTTAAACTACACAAAACAATCGTACGAATACTTTTACTCTCTAAATCTGAATTAGTAAGAAGTTACTAATGAAATAGTGCCGATTCGTTTACTAATTCACTTTAGTAAGCATTTTGGGTGGAGTTCCGAATAGCGTAAACCGCTGATTTTTTTGAGGCTCCGTATACTTATGTATTTTGACGCGCTGATTACAAAAATTATAGTGAAAATGTGCGGAAATTTGATTTTCACGGTGAAACCATGAAAAAACCATAAAAATCATGGTTTTTTGCGATTATCTCAGCTAATATGCAAAATAAAAAAAAATGTTCCAAACAAAAGTTGTAGACATCATTGAAATACACATTTTTTGTTCGAAACATTTTTTTCTGCGAGTGATAGTTTTCGAGGAAATGAACGATATAAGGATTACAATCGTATCTCCATTGGTTTCGGTTTGGTACCTACTTACGCTCTTCACCACGGAAAGGTTGGAGAATTTTGAAGAGCATATTTTTTTTCTATTTTTCATGTTTTTTATTTTTTTTTTTGGTTGTGGGGGCGGGAAGGCACCCCTGTGACAGGTCACAAAAATAACTTATGTCACACACGACCCCCTTTCCCAGGTGTTGTGGAGCCGGGAAGGCACCCCTGTGACAGGTCACAAAAATAACTTATGTCACACACGAC
>CAKNYM010052727.1:280069-307854 GCA_932195095.1 Andricus curvator | reverse complement strand
TAGTGTAGTGTAGTGTAGTGTAGTGTAGTGTAGTGTAGTGTAGTGTAATGTAGTGTAGTGTAGTGACGCAAGGACACACGGGACATGCGCGCGCATAATCACATCACTTTCATTTAGTCGTGTCATGCACTACTTTCGCCTCGCCAGCTGATACCCGACAGGAATCAACCACTTTCGCTTCGCTCAAGAAGCCGTGAAAATCGAACTTTCGATGCGCGTGTTCTGAAAAATATTTTCCATCACTTTCTTCCCTAGGGTAGAAAATTCGATTGTCGACCCGCTCCACAAGCAACTCAAGTCGAATTTTCGATTATCGATATGATGAAAAATTGTATACCATGACTCGGGCCGAGGCAACGATTTCACGAGTGTGAAGTTAGCTGTCCGAGCGAAGCGAGGGCAGCTAACTTCACCCTCGTGAAATCGTTGCTCGCATAATTATTCTTTTAAATTAACAAAAATGTGAAAAATTTTACTGTAATTCTTTTACACATGGGAATGACTTAATTCTAAATAATGGTCATGTACTCAATTTTTGGTAAGATAACATTTTTTCAAACACTAACATTAATATACAAGTCGAGCCGAATAACTTCATCATGTATTTAATCAAATACATGATCAATAACATTATTTATGAGTTGATACATTTTCCCAAACAATATCATAGATTTCTATTTAATAATAAGGGAATTTTTTACGTCGCTCTTTTTCATCGCTCTCAACTACTATGTTTCTCAGGTAAAATATTATTTTTAACTCTTTTTAAAAACTTATACACTATTTATTATACACACTAAAAATCACTTTCTTTAAAGATAATATATTTTCCTAAAATTTGTCTTTTTACTCCAAAAAATTTTTTGTATTTCATATCTCAATATTTTTGTTATATCTTATTTTACAATAAATTATTATTTTTAGCAGACTTGAAAAGGGACCGTATGAGGTCCGAAACGTTGCCAACTATATATTTTTATTAATTCGTTTTTATTTATTTGGACCTTGAAATACCGAAAACTTCTTACGACACGAAATAACGTAAGTATTGAAGACTGAAGGGTGTGGGAAATGAGGGAAAACGAGGATATGTGGTGGGACATAGGGGAAATGAGAGCAGGCTGAGTGGGGGTAAATGAGGGAAGGTGATGAGAGGAGGGGGAGTAGTATAAATGGCCCTTAGGGGGGAGGGGGTAGAGGAAATGAGGGATGGGGACGTAAGGGAAATGGGGGGAAATGAGTGCGGGTAGTAGGACAAATGAGGAAAAGTAGGTGAAATATTTGTAAGGGAGGGTGGGTAGTGAGGGGAGGGCTAGTAGGGTAGTGTGACTAGTGTGGGTCAGTAGGCGAAGGAGAGTGAGGGCTGAGGAAGGGAAATATGGGAAGAGTAGTGCTAGCTGGGAAAGTGAAGAGAGGGGAAGAAGTAGAGGAAGAAGTTGGGTAAGCGTGGGGAAGCGAATGTTGAAGGTAGGGGGAGTAGGATGAGCGGGGGAGGAAAAGTATGGAAGGGGGAGATTTACGAACTTTTTGCATTGTAAAATTAATATTGGTTTAAGTTAAGTTTAATTTCTGTCACAGAGATCTGTAATTATTATCATCTCTATTAACAAATACTTTATAACATATTAGTGAAGAAAACACCAATTTTTCTGGAAATTTTTAAAGCCATGATGATTCTGTTTATCAAACTTATTATAATATTCTTGAATTATCATAAATTTGTTTATTCAAATTGTCTATAGAAGTTGTAGATTTTTTAAACCATGAATGTCTAATTTACCTTCCTGTGCCCTCCTTAGGGCACTATTATAAATAAAAAATAAAGCGAATGAGTCAATCATAATAATAATTCAAATCTTCAAAATAAAAAAATTTCAAATTCCAAATACCCACTGAGAAAACTGCTTTGTTGGTATTTGTGCAGTATTCAAATTTCGTGTGTTTCAAGAAAAATTTTTTGGACTGGTCAAGAAATTAATTTTTGTTGAATAAGCAAATTCGTGGCGGAACAAAAAAAAATTGTTCGCACAAATACCGATAAAACTTTTTTTTTGTGCTGAAAATCAAAAAGTTGAAACATATTATTGGGTTTTGTTTGAATTAAATAGGAGGAATGTATTTCAGATTATCGTAAAACTTATTTTTTACATTCACATTAATTACAATGAGCGTAAAAATAATGATTTTCAAAATGAGAAAGTATACTCTTATAATCTTATTTTATAATAATATTTTTTTGTATTCAATGACAATCTTTTGATATAAACCATTTAGAATATTTTGTGAGTCAAAATCACAATTAGATCTGCTTCTCGAGCTGAAAATATTAAAACCATAATTTCAACATTAGTTTTTTATAATAAAATGAATTAAGCTAATAATGACCAGGATAATTTTTTTTATGTTTTCGTGTTCTTAGTTTCTATATGAGATTTATTTTTGTTAAATAAATATAATGTCTCGATTATCCTAATATTACTATTTTTCGTCATATATTTACATTAGAGGTTAATTATATAGTTTACTTTTAATATAACATCAACGTTTTATGTTACGTCTTTAATCGGTAAGAAACACACGTTTTTATTAATACGTTCTTCATAAAGTCACCTAAAAAATATGCTTCTAATAATAAAATTGTGTTACCGGATGACACAGAACTGTTGTACTACCTTAATAGGACTTCTGAATCGGTTATTTCAGTGAATTAAAAACACTCTACGTGTAATTGATTTTCACATTTTGGAATGTATTTATTAATCTTTCATTATTAATCAATTTAAATATGGAAATTAAACTTTTAAGACATAAAATTAATGAAAAACTGTTTTGTTACCGGATGACATAAAAACTCATGGACATTTAAAAAGTGATTATAAGTCTGAAACTATAATTGAAAACGATCAAAGAGCTTTATTTTGGAATTCTGCAAATAATTTTGAAAAAACGGATATTTAACAATTAGATAATAAGTTTTCTTTTAAAAGACATAACGCACTGTAATTAAGAAAATTATTCCTTCAAACACAAGCAAATAATATTCCTGGGTCATGATATTATTAACTTTTTTATTTTCACTCATATCTTGATCATTTATAAATGTTATTTATCTCATGAAATGAAGTATGTAGATATTTTCCAAACCAGAACAAAAAAGGCGAAAATTTGTATTCGAATCGATAGCATGCACGTGAAACTGATCCGCATTCGATCGGTTACTGGCCTGGCTGGGTCAGAAAAAGAAAATTTGCCGAACGGAAGAACAATTAAAAAGAAAGAAGAAAGGCGGCACGTGGATATCGAAACGGACCGAACCAATTCGCAGCAACATTCCGGTCTCGGACCAAACGTGGTCTGGCCATAATTGTGTCTATTTCTTCTTTCATCTCAAAGATTGAAAGCCATCGGTTCACAAAATCATTTACGAGTCGTTATCCAATACTGAGAACGTATGAATGTTTTCGAAGTTAAGTCTCGTTTTTCTGGCTCAAATACACGTAGAAATGAAGCTGAAGTGAAATTAAACCTGGGTGGGCTCGAATAACGTCCCTAAATTTTTCGAATCTTATGATCCCTTGCGCGCTAAGTCTTCCATTTAGGAAAAATGGATTTGCGAAGTAGTCTGAAACTTACCAATATTACTATAAGCTACATTCATTTCAAATTACATTAAAAATTGTCGAAAAAGTTTTTCTGGCTAGTACTGGCTAGTACTGGCTAGTGTAGGTATCTGGTTACTTGGTTAGTTCCTGGAGGAGGTTTCAAATTTCAGATTGTGACATGAATCGCTTAATATCATTATATTTTTTTACCAGAATCTGAACATAAATTCTACAACTTACAATTAGAACCTAAGCAAAACCTATAATTAAGCTCTCAGATGATTAGTTTTAATAAAAAAGATTAGAAACGAAGAACAAATTTTCCCGATAATCAATATATGATTAAATCATAAATCGTCATAACTCGGCCAACTAGTATTGAAACTTTCAGAAATTTGATACACATACAAAGTATACTCTAGGTATGCCTACAAAAAAATAAAAAAGTTATAAATTACCTTTTGTTTAATGAAGTTCAATTGCAAATTAAGGCCGGTCGGTAACCACATTTTTGAAGTTTCGCGGAAATATGTACTTCGTAAAATAGTAGGCGATACCGTCACGATTGGCCAACGAAAGCCCAACAGCGATTTCGCTGCTGTCGAAATCGTTACGGTGTCGCGTACTATTTTACGAAGTGCATATTTCCACCAATTTTTAATGAATCTATCTACAATGGACCCCGCACAAAATACCAAGAAAAAAACGTTCAGTCGTTTGAGCTAAAACCGGCTGGAATGTATTCTTTAAGGTGTCCCGAATAAAAGTTCGGATGTGCACTAGGTCCAAAAAGTCCTTAGGTTTCGAGTTACAGGCACTTGAAGGTTATAAAATGACGATCTTTATATTATATGATTTTCAACTTTCTGAGCGCTATACTGACTTAATATCGTGATTTCAGACTAAGTGATCACAACAAGAGTTCTAGGAATGTAAGTAAGGTACCTTGTGATGGCCTTGTCTGTGTCCTTGACCCGTATTCTGAAGGACATTTGAAGGTCAACTTACTTCTTTTTCAATGGAACCCATCTTTTACTTTTCATTTTTAAAAAACAACTTTTTTCAATAGAATGTAAGAAACTTACCTTTGGATGACCTTATCTGTGACCTTGACCCGCATTCTGAGGTCTTTTGAAGGTCAACTTTTGTTCACGAAATCCATTTTTTCACTTTTCATTCTTAAAAAACGCGACTAAAGGTTAAACAGTTATAAAAATAAAATAACATCGAAGTCATGATTTGCAAAACCTTATCTAGGTAAAGAATTTTGACTTTAAACTTCCATTTGTAATATATTCTTAACGATAATTAAAATCTTCATAATTAAAATATTTAAAATAACAATAAAAACCAAAAACAAAACATAAAAAGAAGAAAAAATAACAGAAAAGAACATAAAAAGAAGAAAAAACACACAAAAAATAAAACAAAAAGAAAAAAAGGAGTCAAAAACCCGTCACCTCCATGTCGTTGACTCTGGGTAACGCTAAGAACGGGTTACACTGAACATAATAAAATAAATCATACTACAGTAACAATGTAAACTTGAAACTATTTATCAAGTTTACAGTCAATACAATTTCAAGTTTATTTTATTTTCTTCAACTTTTATCTTATTTTTTATCGAAACATGACTTGGAAGTTATTTTCTTCACAAACCTTTTTAAACTTTTGGGATACTACTTGGAAAGATGAATCAATCTCCCCCTAAAAATGAACATCTAAAAGTTTAATTGTATTTTTTAAGAATCAAAAGTGAAAAAATGGATTGCTTGAAAAAAAGTTGACCTTCAAAAGACCTTCAGAATGCGGGTCAAGGTCACATATAAGGTCATCAAAAGGTAGCTTACTTACATACTATTGAAAAAAGTTGTTTTTTAAAAATGAAAATTAAAAAATGGGTTTCATTGAAAAAGAAATGAGTTGACCTTCAAATGTCCTTCAGAATACGGCTCAAGAACACAGACAAGGCCATCACAAGGTACCTTACTTACATTCCTAGAACTCTTGTTGTGATCACTTAGTCTGAAATCAAGATATTAAGTCAGTATAGCTTTCAGAAAGTTGAAAATCATATAATATAAAGATAGGGTTACCATCCGTCCTGGTTTTTCGGGACATGTCCTCTTTTTTCGAGGTCTGTCCTGGTGTCCTGATTTTTTCTTGAAAATAGGCAAAATGTCCTGGTTTTTTACGAAACTAAGATTTTTGACAGCAAATATTTTATATTTTTCTACAATCGCAGTTGCATGTTTCAGCATAATACTGAACGCGACTTTATAGAAATGCGCGCGCTATCCACGGCATTAACGAGCGTGATAGTGCATGTTACAATATCGGTAGCAAAGTTAAATATTAGCGATTGAGTACATTGTACACCTGCACAGTGCTTCGGTGTACATGTATTTATAAATACAATAATTTATATTATATTATATTTATAATAAATAGCAATACTTACAATAATAGTACAGTATTTATACCATTTCCCATACTTTTGTAAAGGTTATCTGGTACATTTTTGTCTTCATGACCTTTTTTACATTCGCATTCTAATGAGAAGGTATTCGTTTTATGTAAAATTTGACATAGTCGGTTTTCATCAAATCTCCACGTTTTGAGACCCCCTGAGCTAGAAAAAACGATTTTTACGAAGGTGTCTGTCTGTCTGTAGTCTGTCTGTCTGTCTGTAGCCACGATAACTTTCGAAAAAATGATCAGATTTGATTGAGCTTTGGCACACTTTTTTATGGCCGAAAAATAGAGAACGAGTTCGTTAACCAGCTATTTTGGATGAAAATCCAAAAAGTGAGCACATTTTGAAAATTTTTGAGACCACTTTTTTTGAAAATTCTATTTACGGTTATTAGTAGTACGCAAAATGACGAACAAAATATTCTTATGACTTTTCGTGATAAAAAAAAAAATTACTGGAGTTATAGCATTTTCAAAATTCCAAAAAACAAACGAAAATGAATATTTTAAGCCGAAAAACGCACGATATGAAAAAAAGTCAAGAGGAGAAAAACGTTGATTCCTGAACACCCTATAATATTTTCATAACAACTTTTTGAATTTTTTGAAAAATAAAAAATTCAAATTTTGATCGCACAAAAAATTAATGATAAATCAAAAAAGCCATTTTGCTGTCAAACTATGCAAGATACCAGAAAAGATCATCTCACCAAAATTGTGCACCTAAAAAAAATCTACAAATTTCTTATCATTCACCTTTTGATATGATGCGTAGTTTTTGTTTTATTCGTAAAAAACAGCATTGAAAATAGAAAAATCCAATTTTCAGACGAATATTACCAGCTACGAAAAAATGACCGTAACAAAATTTGTTCATCCAAGGAAGAGGTACAAATTTATTGTGACTCACGTTTCGATAGGATGCGTGCTTTTTTTTATTCGTGAAAATAACATTGACAGTAAAAAAAATCAAATTTTTGAAAAAACAATGCAAGGTACGAAAACATATAAATGAACACAAATTGTGCATTCAAAAAAGACTTACAAACCCGTAATCAATTGTTGTGGTAAGAATATATTGAAAATGAAAAAATTAACTTTTTTGATAAACGGCACAGGCTAAAATAAAATGTTAACTAATAAAATTTGTCGCCTGAATTATATCATTACTTTTCATTTGAAATCAAATACAAATTTAGTAATTTGTATATGGAGAACATATAACACGAAACACAAAGTGCGCGTTCAGTGTATTTACCAAATCGCACGCCGTAAGTGCGCTCAAACTTTTTTGTTTCTATCATACGGTTCAAATGATTTTCAAATCAAATATCGAGCGCGAAGCGCGAGTGTCTGGATGAGAATGTGTTCCTTAAGGTCGATAGAACCTTGAGTAAATAAAGTTCCTTTTCAGTCTAAAATAAAAACAAATATAACAATCACTTAATATGTAGAGGTTTTGATAATTTTATAATATTTGCAAACAAACTTTTTCTTTTCATCGAAGTCGAACACGCAGTTCAAAAATCTAGAGGAGCCGAGCGTAAAGCGCGATGTAAATACGCCCGAGCGCGTAGCGCGAGGTGAATACATAATCGAGCGCGAAGCGCGAGATAAATATATGATCGAGCGCGAAGCGCGAGATCCAACAGTCGCGCGCCCTAGGCGCGCTCAAACTAGCGAGCGCAGCGAGCCATGAGAATTTTTTTTTTAGGGCTCGCTTGAAAATTTTTGAGCGTCCTGGTTTTTCACCCAACCCAGATGGTAACCCTAATAAAGATCGTCATTTTATAACCTTCAAGTGCCTGTAACTCGAAACCTAAGGACTTTTTGGACCTAGTGCACATCCGAACTTTTATTCGGGACACCTTAAAGAATACATTCCAGCCGGTTTTAGCTCAAACGACTGAACGTTTTTTTCTTGGTATTTTGTGCGGGGTCCTTTCCAGAAATCTTTTTTTAACTATATAGACCAACTTTCTTCCTGGAAGTTGTTTCAAATCTGGAATTTCCTCGATGCTTTTTTTCGGCGAAACTTGACAACAGTGGTTACCGACCAACCTTAATTTGCAAATATTATTAAACATAAGGTAATTTCGAACATTTTTATTATTTTGTAGATATCCCTTGAGTATACTTTGTATGTGTACCAAATTTCAAACAGGTTCAATAATATTTAGCCGAGTTATAACGATTTTTGTTTAAATCACTTTTTGAGTATAGGGAATTTTGTTTAGCCTTTAATTTTTATTATTGAAACTAATCATCGGACAAAAAAATGTGAATAGAAAAAAGTTCCGTCTTGTTATTCTATATAAGCCTATGATTAGAAAAAATAATTTTGCGAATTTGAAAATTTTCTTGTATTGAGACCCGCGGGGGCCAACTCTTAGCATTTTCGAGTGTCTGTAATCCGTCTGTAGTCCAAATAGAAATCCTTGTATGAGAATGTTGAATGTTTTTCCATTCAATGACAGTAGAATCTCAGTAGAAATGTCTTGAAAAGTTTTTTTGGCGACTTCCAGACTAGAAACTAGATCAGAAAAATAAAGCAAGTTTTCCTTGACATTTTCGGGCTAGATTATATACATACATAGCCAAGCTGTAGAATATTTTTCTAAAGAGAACCAAATCTGACACTGTCAAATTCTAACAATTCAACCAACTTGATACAAATTAAGCTAGAGGCGACAATTTTTAAGTGACTATACTTTTTTTAGATGGCTTCTGCATTGAATTTAGAACAATTTTGTTAGAACCAATTTTTGAACAAGTTTTTCCTCTTTTTTTTGTATATAACTTTCTAAGAATCCTCACCTATATTAGTCAATAATTAAAAGATTTTTTTTCTGAAAAAAAAAATTGATTAGCAAAGACCTCTCATGAGGAAAAACAAAAAACAAAACTTGGACATTTTTTTCCATAAAATTTTGGTCGGAAAATATGTGAAAGTACTCTGTACACAGAAAAAACGAAATGTAATCTTGACAGCGATTTCAGAGTAATCTTTACCTGCAACAAAAATTACCTTCACATGTTAAGATTTACTCACCACATGGGAAATGTTTACCATGTCAACTTTATTAAATCTTGTTTTGTTTCGATGCGAAAAAATTCAACTTTATCTACTTGAAAATTACCCGCAACAAAAACTCACTTCTGTTTTTTTCTGTCTAGTTACAACTTATAAAATATTAATTACAATTGTTTGAATCATAAAAATCATAAACGACGTTTTTTGCAACCTTCAATTTTGATAATTATTTTAAAAAAATTAAATTAAAAAATTAAAAATCTGCAAAAATCACGTTCATAACTAATTCTATTATATTCTCGCATATATTCGCAAATGACATTTTTCAGGTCAATTCGAAAAAATAGTTATCAAATTGCCAAAAATAGCAATTATTGTTGATTTTTCGATTCTCGATTCTCGAAAAATTACCATTTGAAAAAATATATAAAAATTTTTAATTTATTAATGAAACAAAATTTATTTAACTTATTATAAATTTAATGTTAATTATAACAATTTTCAATGTTTACTGTTCTAATATTTCAACTTAATCAACTGGTTAATATTAAAATTAATCAACAATTAGTGAAATTCATTAAAATAATTCAAATATATTAATATATAACATTAATGAAATCTTTGATCGATTCACAGTTCCTTTAAATATAATAGATTTTGTCTTATAGAATAGAACGGGGCGAGGCAGCCAAGACGCCACATTTTGGTGTGCAGATCACTTGTTTGAAAGGATATCAAAGAGTGTATGGTGTCGTTAGAAAGCTTGATCATTTGGCTACAAAATTGCTTCGTGGCGTTTTGAGGTAGCTCGCCCATTACAGTTTCTACAACCGTTTTCCAGAGACTCTATGTTTTTGCTCAACTGTAAAAACGTGGGGCGAGGCAGCCAACCATTTCAGCAGTTATTAGGTGGCACACCAAGTTTTAATACATAGACAGTAGGCACATAATAATGTATAAGTTCTTCATTAGGTCGAAGATGATATATAAAAATAAAAAACAAAGTTAAATGTCTTCTCTGACATTTAATGGAACTCAAAAGAAAAACAAACAAAAATCGGAAAAAATCGGAAAAATTAATATGTTATCTTCGTTGCTGCTGTCCGAGGTTTCATAAGGAGTTTATTACGTTCTTCGGGCGGCCTCATCGAGGGCCGCCAGAAGCAATTCGCTTTTTAGCCTTTCCGGCATCAGTTGCCGTTTGTTGGCTACCTCGGCCCACATGTGCTTTTTTTCAGAAAAATTTAACACAAAAAAATTATTTTGAATATCGAAAAACCCGTGCAGAAAAAATCGCTGTGGCCCCGACCAGGCCCAGACTCGTTCCTATCGGAGGTCCATCAAGCTAGCACCTCCACAATCGAAATTCCCAAATTTATTTATATCAGAATTTTGGGCTTTTTTTGGGCTCCATTACTTTTTTTGAAAATTCAAATTTGGTGTGGAGGTGCTGGCTTGACTCAAGCCAGCACCTCCACTACATAAAAATTTGAAAAAATTAAAAATCGAAAACGACAGAATTTTGGGCTTTTTTGGGCTCCCAAATGCACGGAAAAAATTCAAAAAACCACCCCCTGTTTTCAAAAAAACCACCCTCTTGTCATTTTTAAAATCTGAACAAAATAAAGTGCATCATAATTTTTGGCTTATATTGGGCTCTCGAATGCACCAAACAAAATTGTCAAAAACCACCCTATGTACAAAAAAACAACCACTAAGTAAAAACTCAAATATGGAAAAAAAAGAAAGTAGTGTTGGGCTTTACTTGGGCTCACAAATGCTTGATTTTTTGTTTGCAAAAACCACACCTACATCTAAAAAATTAAACGCCCATCTATGAATTCGAATTTTCAAGGCCAAGCTTCGGCAGCGTGGCGTCGCTTATACGTGAGTGGCGTGGCGTATCCAGTGGCTTAGAGGTGGAGGGGATACATAGGTTGGAAAGAGAAGGCGGATACCACTCTCGGGATCCTCGCTTACTCCTGTGTATCCCCTCCACGTCCAAGGCGCAAGATAGGCCGCGCCACTCACGTATAAGCGACGCCACGCCGCCCAAGCTCGGTCCGTGGAACTGTACTCATAGACATCAATGGTGTGCACATTAAGGTGCATATCTGCCGGCACGTCGGTCCGATCGATCGGACCGCGGGCCGGCAGATCGCTTGCAGTCAGCGGGCATTTTGCTATCTGGGAATATTAAATAAAAAGCCAAATTAATAGAATTGAGCTTTATTTTGAATAGACCTTAAAAATAATGAAAAATGGTTACTTTGACCTTCGCTTCCGATTACCGTCCCAGTTTTTTGCATTCCAGAAGACAGTACTCACGTGGGATAGCACTTCCTCTTCGTTTGCATTGAATTAATCTCGAACAAGATCTAGAAAGAAATATTTTAAAAGGTAATTAGGGTAAAAAAATTAGCACATAACTATAAACGTAGAATTCGAAATATAACCTAAAAAGTGCAACTATTTGTTTCACAAAAAAGCGCTACCGAGCGAAAACATATCAAATAATAATTTTTTTGACTAAAATGAGGAAATCGAATGTTCAGGTTAGAACTTGGATCCAGTACAATACAATTGAATATACCATAAAATTTAATAATACCATAAATAATTTAATACCATAAAAGACTTACCTTCGTTGATTTCGCTTTCATCACTTAAATACGGAATTTTGCTGATAGCACGATATTTGCGAACTCGCGGTGTGCTTCTTAATTTTGGCATTTATTATTAATGTGTTAAGAATATATTATACGGTCGAACACTCCCAGCACATTTGCAACACAACAGCACGAAGAAAAACATAAATTAAGGTCATGTTTGTGGTTATATTACATCTAGCCCGGTCTGGTACGAGTCAGGGCCACAGAATGCTTCCTATCGGGACCAGATAGTACACATCGGATCAGGCCCTAGTCGGTAATCGGTAATATATATATGGCGATTTCTGCACGGGAACCAACCATTCCATCGTATTAGGCACAAAATTTTACTGCGGAAAATACTTACTTAACTTTTTTTACACAACCTATACACGAAGGATAAACAAACGTAAATCATGAAAATGTTCCTTCTGCTAGTAGTTTTTGACAAATGACGCTGCTTTTTTCAAACTGCGACAGTCACGACACTCCACTTTCGGCAAGTACATCGGACTAACCTAACCGACCTTACATTAGGGATGTTCGATTCCGATTCGATTCTTGAAAAAATCGATTTTTTTATGAAAGAATCGATTTTTGAATCGATTCTTTACTATTCGATTTTTTGGTGAATCGATTCTTTACCCTATGAATCGACGAACCGATTTTTTTACCTTTTGAAATTCATTTAGCTCTTTGTTTTCACCCATCACATTTTTTTAAACCGTGACACCAAATCAAACCATATCTAGTTTACAGTTTACACAGTCTAAACTATAAAGGAGTTTTCACATCCCAGACTCAGATTCAATTACTTAAATAAAAGGTGGAGATGGGGACCATGAAGCCTTTTGATTGGCCTTTCTGCTAGCGGACATATTTGTCACTAACCGAAAGACCAATGAAACAGCTCCTCTTTGTTGGCTGGTGGCACGGCCTGAGTGCAGTGCATAATAATATAAAAGTGCATAATATTAAATTTTTCAAAAATTTACAGTTGAATTGTTTAGGTACCTATTTTATTCATCAGTTTATTTATACAAATAGCAAAAACATATTAAAACTTATTCTTGATTTGAAGTAAAATTATATTTATAATTCAATTTCTTATAAATTCAATATTCACGATGTTTTAGATCGATTCTTGAAACATCGATTCTTTTGTTATCGATTTTTAAGTGAATCGATTTTCATTATTCGATTCAGAATCGATTCAAAAATCGATTTTTCTGGAAGAATCGAACATCCCTACCTTACATTACAAAGGCGCGCGATTTCAATAAACGATGTGGAAATAAGAAGAAATTGGCTGCCTCGCCCCGTTCTACTCTACATATTGTTTCGTTCTGAAATTTGATTTTAAAAAAATAATAATTTTGGTTATTATTTTTGTAATTTTTCAGAAAAATACTAATGTTTTTGTAAAAAATTTATAAAACTATAAAAGTGAGTACAAAGCTGAAGTTAGAAATTTTTTGGATCATTTATATATTTTTTGATGAAAATATAAATGTATTTTTGGTCTCCCCGGCAGACTGATATATTTTACTTTAGACTGGGAATAGAAAGAAGGTTTTGCGAAAAGTTTCAAACCACTTACTCCAAAATTCGGAAGTCGCCAAAGTAAACAATTACTGAAGATAATTTACCCGCAAACAGCAATTTATAATTTTATAAACAATTTTATTAATAAATTCACGTTCGGCTCAAAAATTATAAATATAATGCGAAAATCCGATTTAGCTCTACTGTGCACAGCCTGGCTAGAAACTAGATTGAAACCAGGGAAAACTAGAACAGTTTTTACTTGAACTGTATATCGAGCCCGAGGGTTTTTTGGCATATTCATAACTATACGGCAGTATAGCACCTTAACACGGTCGTGTAATTCACTTGGAAGGTTTAGTGTCTGGAAATACGCCCTTTTACCGCCTAGCAGCGTCAACAATTACCGTTCAAAAACCTCCTCCTTATATTACTCTTTCCTCGCCGCATGTTGATCTTCAAGCTTAAACTCGTACATACCGCCAACTTTCGACCAGGCCAACGTTGTAATTATGATAATAATTGAGTACCAGCATTTTTATGGATGTCGCCTACTTAGAATATCGACTTGTGAGGTGGTACATTTCAAGTCGAAAATATGAAGGTACCTGCTAACTTTGTTAAAATAATTTAGGCTGAAAGAAAATAAGGCTATAAAACATTCCTTTTAGTACGTTATACGTATGGTCTTACGCTCTCACTGTTTTATTTCTTCCTTATTTTATTTTTCCATATTCTCCGTTTTTCATTATTCCTTCTCTTTCTTTTAATTTGCTTTACCTCCTCTCCTTTCTCTTCACTATAGGTGTGTCCTTCCTGTCGCACTTTCATTCATTGTTTTATTGTATTTTCATTAATTGTCTCATTAAAAATCCGTTTGTTCATCCCAAGTTTAATAATATATATTATCCTTCCCTCGATATTCATTTATCATTATTTTCTGCGTGGTGTCTTCATTTCCATACAAGTGTTGATATATTTTCTCTCACCTTTTCCCCTAAATCCTTCTTAATCGTATTTTTTCTCTTTTTCTTTTAATTACTTTCATATCTTTCCTTCTTCTTTACTTTTAGTACTCCTTTCTCTTCATATGTATGTTTAATTTTTCTTTCCTCTTTTCATATTTTACTTTTACTTCCTTTCATTAATTCATCCTATTTGTCAACCGTCGAAAGCTTCGTTTGTCCTTTGTCTATCCTTTCATTATTCCCTCTTCTTTTCTTGATTTTCTTCGTCATTACGTGCTTTCCTATTTTCTAGCCCTCTTCACTTCTTTTTCTTCTTTCCCTTATTTCTTTTTGCTTCATTTTTTCACATCGTAGCTACTTATTTTAATGTTACATTTAATCCTGCTATTCTTTTTTACTTTTATCATTCTTTCTTCTCCATTCTTCTCCAAAAATTGTTTTCTTTTTTTCTTCCATTCATCATTTTTCTTCTGCTGCTTCACTTTTTCTTTTCTTCTTCCTGTATTAAGCCTTCTTCTTACCTTCTTCATGTTCTTCCTGTTACTCGATGTCTTCTTTTTATTTTATCATCTTTTCTTATCTTTATAGTTCATAAGTTTCTTCTCTATCCTTGTACATTATTTTCGTTTTCCGTTCATATGCGCTGATTTGTTAAATTTGACATTATTTCTTATCGGTTATTCCTTATTCTGGTACTTATATTTTGTTTTCTATTTCTCCGTTTTTATCGCTTCCATTTCTATAACACTTTTCCTTACCTTCTTTCTTGGGTTTTTTTTTCTTTTATTCTAGATTTACTCTATATTTTTTCACATCTTCCTTTATCTGTTTCAATCAAGGCTTTAAATAAAATTAAGGGTTATATTTTTGGATATTTCAAATTATTTCAAAACATTCAAAACAATTTCAAAACAGAAGAAAAAACTGACAAGAAGTGAACAAAAATTTCGTAACGTTCCTTTTGTTTCTCGCCCCAAAAAACTTTGACGAAACACCATTTTAACAATGAGCCTCCGATAGGTACATTATTTTTCGATAATTTCTCATACTTAGCTTGTAACGTTCTCATTCATAAGAAAATCATACAATTTTGTCGGTGTCTGTATGTCTGTACGTCTGTATGTAGTATGTATAATGTAACCGCGCTAACTGTTGAAGGATTTGACAAATCGATTCAGTCTTTGATACACTACTTGACATACTACCGAAAAACGATATTCTAATATTAAGAGTTTCATATTCTTACAGGCATATTCTTAGTAATATTCTTAATGAAGTAAGAGAAATTCTTAATTTAAGAGTATCTTCTAACCAAAGGGAGAAAATATTCTTAAAATGAGAATATGAGTGGGGAAAGAAGAAATGCGCAAAGTGAAATGCGCCTTGCTCTGTTCAATCATTTCTTTTAATGTTTTGTGCGACGTGCTTTTCGATCAGTTTTTCGAATTCGTAATAAGTGACAAGCTCGAAAAAAAGCAACCAATTCTAAGGATAAATCGCGTGCGCACATCCGTCTCCTTCTCTTTACAGAAAATGTTAGAGTGTGAAAGGTCTGATGTCACATTGAGGTTGAATACCGGCGTGCCACACCGAGACATAACCTCTCTACATTATTTATTCGTTGACGTGTCACATCAAACTTTTCTCACTTTAACCACGAAGTAATAATAAGGAGACCGATCTCTGTATATTCGCTTTGACTGCGGTAACTGTACATTTATTGCCAAGCTTAGACGTTTCTAAAAAGCACATTATGGCCATTTGGTCATGCGCACTGTGATCTGCTATCTCCTTTTTTCCCACGAGAAGTGTGCGAGTGAGCGCCAGTCCAGGACAACCACTCCGTGATGACAACAACGACAGCAAATTGAGGTTATATCAATGTTTTGCAACTTATGGCAAAATAAGTTCAACAATTATTCATGTAAACCAAAGTCACTTTCGTGTACATTTTCCAAGATTTGGAACAACAAATTTAGGAGCTTTTTAAGAATTTGCAAAAGTTTCACAAGAACGAAAAAAATTATTAAGATTCCTAGAAAAATTGAGAATTATTTTTTAGTTTGAAAAATTAATTTTAAGAGAATATTTATAAAGATATCGAAAGATTTTCCGAATTGTACAAAAAATAATCTGAAAGATTTTAAGGCAATTTTGTTTATTTTGCAGGATTAATTAAAAGTTTCAGAAACAATCTGAATCACAATTGAACAATTATTAATTTATAACGACTTATGAAAATAATTTAACTTCTAACTTTAAAAGTGTTCAGTTAAATACTATATTAATAATATTTACGGGAACGTAACCTCAGTTTTCAGATGTCATTAGACACGGCGTTCACTCTCACACTTCTCACAGGAGAAAAGGAGATAGCAGATCACTGTGCGCATGACCAAATGGCCATAATGTGCTGATTAGAAACGGATGAGCTCGGCAATAAATGTACACTTACCGCAGTCAAAACTCGAGGCGCTTCCCGTGTGGAAAAATTTCGTGGCGCTGTACTGTTTCTGTCCAGTCCGCCTTGAGTCGACACTGGCGCTCCACAGGCTGACTGTCCAGTGGCTAGAGTGGGATGTAACGCTCGGATCGACTAGTTTCTAGACAGATCGGCTATTTTGATAAAAAATAATTCATAATTAAATAATATAATTATTTTTTATGCCATAAAAGTCCAATATATAGATTTTGCAGTTAATTAAAAATATAAAAAAAGTTTTTGTACAAAAAAAAAGAAAAAATGAGTTTCCGCAAATCTCTTGTACATACGCCGGGTGTCGAACTTCTGATGTAACTTCCTATTATATTCTTGTAACTTTGTCCCGTCGCCTTAACACCTCGGCCATCTAAAAGTTAAATTTTTTTTTATTTTTGTCGTATATGAATTTCAATTCATTACATCCTAATATTTATTTGAATAAAACATGAACAATTTTTAAGCATTAAAATTGCTTGATGTGTGAATAAATCATTGAAAAAAATAAAGTTTGTATGATTTTCTTGCGGTTAGGCTACGAAATAATGATTTTTTTTACTATTTTAAAGAATTAATACGTTAGGCTTAATTATCATTCAATATAAATTTATTATAACTTGACTATATAATTCAATTAAAAAAAATGTTCTTAAACATTCTTAAAAAAAATCGTTCTTAAGAATACAGTTCTTGTATTAAGATTTTGATCACCTTCAACTATTATTGTTTACTATCTAAAATATGTAATAGTGTACAATTAATTATTGCTTAAGCATTTGTGCAATTGTGTATTGTAATTTCCTAAATCTTTGAATTCACCTCTGTAATTTTTGTTTAAGTCCAAACCGTCATTCTATCTAGAAACTAGTTAAAATCTGGACGTAACGAACTCCTAGATAGCGCCAAGACTGGGACTAGGCAGCAGAAAGTTTTGAATCAAACACGTAGCAAAAATAGACAGCGCCAGTGTAGCGCCAGGCTAGTATTGCGTGAATAGACCGGCTTGAGAAAAACTGTACTGGCTTTAGCATGATTCAAGACTGCCACGAAATTTTTCCACACGGGTTTGTACAGCATGATCGGTCTCCTTATTATTACTCCGTGACTTTAACGTTCTCTGCGAAGAGAAAGTGATAGGGATGTGCACATGCGATTTATCCTTAGAATTGGTTGCATTTCTTCGAGCTCGTCACTTATTATACAATTACTGCGACAGATTTCGGATGCAACTATTCTTAAACTTAGTGGGGAATTCTTACAATTAAACAAGAATATATATTCTTAAGGTAAGAGGGCCTCCATCGTACATTAACAATATATTCTTGGCGCCTACTCAAGCAGCAAATATTCTTAAACTTAGAGGGAAATTCTTAAAATTAGAATATCGTTTTTTCGGTGTGATAGATTAAGATTAAGAAATTCCAATCGACATTTTAACCATATATTATATATTTAAATTATCCCAATACAATTTTTCAACAAAAATAAAATTCGAAAAGGTTGATCATTTTCCAAATTATTAATTTTTTTTTCTTCAGAGAGATCCATAAGTTATAATTTTTGTATTTAGTCAACAAGATTGACAAATTATCTTAATGAAATTATTCGAATGGATAAAAATTTAAAAAGTTCTATAAGATATTAATAATCAAGTTGATTATGTTACAATCTTTTTAAAATACAGGCAATGATTTTTAGTATCTTTTTCCAATTCTTTGACTTTTTTGTTCCAAATGTAATCTCCTGAAAAATCCTTTAAACTTATTTTAACGATTTACATTTTATTTAATAGGAAAATCTAATTAATTTAAAAGTATATCGAAAGACGTACCTATTTCTCATATTTCATTTCATTCTGTATACAGTGTTTTATATTTTGAACAGAATAGTTTATATATAACTACTCAGAGAAAAAGATGTCTTGAAACAAAAGCATCGTCCTCTTGCCTGTTTTGTATTGAAAGACGTGAATATATGTCAAACTTTTTCATTCGACAATTATTACTCAAGATAAGCAACAAAAACTTACAAAATTTTTCGATCGAAAATCGACGTTTTATAAAACACAACTCGCGAATATTCGGCCGTTTGTTGATAAAAATGCTTAAAAATTTTATGGCGTATTCTCAATACATACTCGATGACTATAAGCAACGCACTTTGTTTAAAAATGTAATATACAAATTCACCGAAAATTTGCGGAAATTTTCGGTAATTTTACCATAAATTTCCAAAAATTACCATAAATTTCCAAAAAATTTATTCTTATTGTTTCTCAAATCGAAAATTTCCTGCATTTGTTACAAAAAATATCGTGTGCAACAGGTGCTGAAAGTAGACAGTTGCAACTCTTGTGAAGTTTACAGTACTTACCATCGGCTCATCTTCGGGTCGTTTCCGGCTTGTCTTCGGCTCGTTTACAGCTCGCCTACGACTCGCGTACAACTTCCCTTCGACTCGCCTCTGGCTCGTACAGCAAACTTTATACTCGTGTGGAACTGCCTACTTTCCACACTTGTAGCACAATATACTATTTGTCACAAGAGGACATTTCTCTGAGTGGTACATAATTTTATTGTTGAGTACGGATCGCGAGTGTCGCAATGTGAATGTAATCGTGAAAGCCGCAGGTGCTTTGAGAACCTTCTTCAACGTCAAATTGAAACACAATTTCAGTTCCGATTCAGTTTTCGGTTTAAGTTATAATGTTTATGATATATCAGAAAATAAATACGAAATGCACGCATTTTTTTCTATTTTTCCATAAAATCTATATGAAATCTTTATTCTATTCCTTAAAATTCCATGAAATGCATCCATTGAAGTCTTTTATGTACACGTAAATTAGTCCCTAGAAATCCCGTGAAACATTTCTAAATCTCGTAGATCTTCGTGAAATTTCTAGAAGTTATTATAAAATCCCTTTAATTGCACTGAAATCCTTTAACAGTTTGTATACCCTTGAAACCATTTAAATCGTAGAAGCTCCCTTAAATGTCAAAAATCCTTGAAATCCCGTAACGTCTCTTGAAATTTTGTAAAAATCCCATGAAATCCATCTCGAAATTCCTTCAAATCTTTGATATATTCTTGAAATATTTGGATGCCTGTGAAATCTCTGGAGATTCTTTTAAATCCCAGACAAGCCCTCAAACTCTTTGAAATAATTTAAAATCCTTTAGTCAAATTCTGAAATGTATAGTGTACACTGTACAATGTACATTCAAAAGTCGAATGGTCGACATCTCGTATCTTTCTTTGCTTTTTTTTTTTTCTCATTATCGTTAATTTTATTATCTCTCCTCCACTTCTTATGTGTTTTTTAAAGATTGCGATAAATGTTCTACTAAAACTGTTTTAATTTGTGAAAACATTTATCTTAGTCTCATAATATTCATAGTTCTTCCTATTACCGCGTATAGGTATACTTTCAAATTAATCAAATCCTTCATTTCGATCGCTTTCCTTATTTTCTTTTCACTTTCTTCAATCATATTCTTTTTCGTATTACCTCTCGTCTATCCTACTTCTTTCCTTTTTTCTGTATATTTTGTTCTCCTTCATTTAATCTGTCTTAACTTATCCCTTTTTTCTTATCCTTTCTCTTAATCTCTTCTGTCACTCTCTCCATTTACCTTATTATCACCATTATATACATATTTCAAACATTTTCATCTCTTTTCTCTAGTTTCCTTTAATTTAGCTCCATGAAAATTACATACGATTCTATTTTTCTCTATTTTTAATCCTCTTTCTTCAAAATTCCAAACGACTACGGGAGTAGCTCTCTTGTTTTCCCTGACTGTCAGAATCCTTGACAAAGAGTTCATCGAGGTGTAAGCGAGATGAGGAGAGAAAGGTCGTATCTGCGGACCGATCGAGGCGGTCTCGCCTTTTCGGAGAGTAGGTTCAAGGGTTAACCTATATTCATTATCGGCTGCGAAGAATAAAGCGAACAACAACGGCCTCCGTTTTCGCCTAAGTCGTTTTTGGCCATTCATCCGCGGCTAAGCACAGAGGAATATCACCAATTTACCATGAGGGCCTCTCTCGAGACCTACGACCTGTTATTTCAAGTGCCGAGAGCTAATGTCCTGCTGAGCTCGGAAGACCCTAAAAGAAAGGAAGCAAAAGCAAAGAAAGAAAAAAAGGACAAATCCTGTTGCACTTGCTTGCTATTTATTTTATAGTTAAGGGTGTTTGGAATTTAACGCGAGCTTCCTTTATTCTTTCTATTTCTAGTATTTCAACTTCCACAATTTTTCCCCATTTCTCTTTCTATTATTTATTTAATTCCACCCGTATTTTTCCTTTCCATAATTTCAACCTTACCTTCTCTTTGTTCATTAGTCCCTCCCTTTCCTTTTTCAAGTCCTTCTCTTCTTTTATGTTTCTATCCCTTTTTTCCGAGCTTTTTTCATTGTATTCTTTCATTTAATTTTATTACTCACTATATCCTTTTACAATTTCTTCGTTTTGTAATACAACTCTCCTTCATTCCTGTCATTTCTTTCCCTTGCCCTTCGACCTTGCTTATTATCACTATTCTCATATTTTCTTTGTATCCAAATCTTTTCTTCCTTTCCTCTTATTTTCCATTTTCCTTCCGCTTCCCATCCGCAGTCCTCTCCCTTACAAGTTTTCTTCACTCTTTTTTTATAATCACTTTCTTCTTTTTTTTCTATTCCTTTTTTCTCTCTCTCTTATTATCTATTTCCGAAATTTGTTCAATTTTCTTAAGATTAGTCATTAGTTTATTATATTATAATTTCTCCTCTTCGATTCTATTATTCGTTTCCCTTTTTTTTCATTCTTATTTCTTGATCGTTTCTCTGAATTGCGAGCTGAATTGCGTATCTGCCCGTGTCGGCCATTTTTATATTACCTTTTCTATTAATTTTCTGTTTTTAAAGTTTTTTAAAAACATTTCTTATTTTTCCCCTCCAATCTTTTATTTTTTTATTTTTCCTTTAATTCTTTCCTTTTCGCATCTATCTTCTTCACGCGTATATGCTTCCCTTTCTTTACTTCCCTTTTTCCCCTTCTTACCACCTTAATTTTTACTTTCTTCGTCAACTTGTATTTTGTTATATCCTTCTCATTTCTTCTTCTAGCCAACTCCTGCTTAACCGTTTCATTTTTTTCGATTCATATGCTTTTCTTTCTTTCATTTTTTCCTCTCTCTCTTTTTTTGATCTTCTCTCTACATTCTCCTTATTTTTTGTTCATACTTCCTTCTTTGTTCTCACTTTAGATTTCTCATTTATAGTTTATTATAGTTTATAGTTCTCACTATATTATTTTTTATTCCATCTATTGCTTCTTTCATACACTGTTAGAAAAATCTGTATTAAATTTAATACAAATGTATATGAAGTCATTTGCATACACGGGAATTGAAATTTAATATACATTAAAATATGAATAGCTGTACACTTTATATTAAATTTAATATACATGTCGGTATAGCAGCGTGCTTGAAAACTCAAAGTGCTTTTATTTCTTTAAATCTTATCAAATATTCGCAATTGAGGTAACAATCTAGAATTCGTCGATTGAATTGCTTTTCATGATTAAAGTACAACGTACAAGTGGAACTCTTTCCAAAAATTGCCCTGAATGGTAGAAATTTATTTTTTTATTTATTTACGTAATTGAATTTTTCGACTTAAAATCCAATTTTATTTTTGATTAATTGCAAGAAGGTATCATGTTTTATTATTAAGAATCAAAAATTACTGTTAATCTTATTTTGATTTCGTGTAAAATGGAATTATCTGAGCGATTATCATGATTGTATATGAAATTTAATAAACACGTACCTGAATAGGGATTTCATATGCTTGAGATATTAATTTTAATATACTTTGGTATTTTAAATTTAATACTATTTTTAACAGTGTACTCTTCTTTTTCCCCCTTCATATATCCGCTTGAAAACCGTTATCTCGTCAGTTTTCATCGACAGCTGATTCGATTTTGATACGAATCGTTGTGGCACGTGTAACCTTCCCAGCAAGTTCGGCGAAACAAGTTGACAAAAACAGAGGCATGCAGTTCTTTTCATACGAAGGGCGATCCTCTCTATTTGGTCATGAGAGGACGATCCTGGGTGTTTAGGTCTCAAGGGTGGGAACCGTGGCCTCCATGTGCCTTCAACTCGTATTCCTACATATGCGAACAAGAAAAATTTTCTTGATGGCAATTGCAATAAGATTCGGCAGGAAATTCAAACTAAGGCAGGTTTTTTGCTGAAATTCCCAACCCAAACCTGAAGAAGGACAAACAAAAAGACTTTTCATGTACAGTTTCTTTACAGATCAATTTCAGCCAACATTTTTCTCGCAAAAGTGAATAATGAAAACTACAAAGATAAAAATTGAAGGGTGGAAATGCAAAAGCTGAGCGTATGTGCTAAATTTTCAAAAATGATATTATTTGCTCGAAAATTCTTAGCAATTCCAATATTGAAAGTACCTACATGTTTTTCTTTTAAATTAAATTTTATTAGCATTTATGCCCTTTTGCTAAGATACCTTTCAATTCTTACTTAAACCTTATTTTAAATTTATTATTTGCTATGTACAATGTCCATCAATGCCACTATACTTTCTATCTGCTTTTTTTTCTTTTCCCACCACCTAAAGCTTTATTTATTTCTCTCCTTCCTTTTTTCGCTTTATTTTTCACTAATTACTTTCCTATTTTCAAGTTGATTTCTTTTCCTTTCCTTTTCCATTCTTTCTTTCTCTCTTTCTCTCTTTTTCATTCCATTCATTTCCATTCCATTATCTTATTTATTTATTTCCACTCCACATTTTCCTTCTTTTCTCCTATATTCTCAATTGATTTAATTTCCTCTATTTCGCACCTGCTTTTGTTATCTCTTCTTCCTTCATTTTACCATACCTGAGCTATTTGTAATCTAGGGTAGACTGGGTACGGTTGTGCCAGGGTACGGTTGTGACAGTCGTCATATTAGCGTAACTATAAGGAATACCCGGTTGAGTGGAAGGGGAAAGAGGAGCGGCAGGCCCTTCTGAACATGCTTCACAGGATTGCGTCAATTTTTGCGTGACATTGAAGCTTGCAGAGGACTACAGTACTTTTTAGCAGCAAAAAGTAAATATTTTTATTCGATTTCTTTTAGTAATTGTTGTTATATGTGTACAGATAGAGTAACAAGTGTTTTTTATCTTTACAGGTTACACATTAGTGGTTAAATAGAACTGATTACTTTGTACGATATTATTATTATGTTAATATTATTATTATGATTATTATTATTATTACCCCAAGCACTGTCACAACCGTCCCTGGGGTGTGGTCGGTTGTGACATTTTTTATTTTTTTTCTAATTTGCTCCTATAAATTAACCATTGTACTTAGGGACACAATGGTAGTATTTATTCGTAGACAAATATACATTTCACACTAAAAAATTCCTTTCATCCAGCTAACTGGCATACTGACAAAATTATAGTCGATCAAATGAAAATTGTCACAACCGTACCCGGTCTCCCCTACTTCATTTGTCTTCTTCACTTATTCTTATATCTTTTCCCTTACCTTTGTCACTTTCTTTTTTATTATGCGTACTTCCCTTTCCCTCACCATTTGACGAAATGAACGAATTTGATAACAGAAGCAGATAATTTGAGATAATTTGATAATTATTTAATTATAATATAATATATTATATATATATAATATTTAATATAATATATATATAAAATAATAATATATAATAATATAATATTATTATATATAATAATTATAATAATTTGATAAGATAATTTGATAATGAACGAATGGGTTCCATTTGACTCCTTAATCCCCGTATTTTCTTTTTATTCTTCTAAATTAATTTCCTTTCTCTACGATTTCTCTTAATCTTCTTCAGTTGGTATATTTGTAATTTTTAATGTTAATAGTATATTTCATCCCGAAATTTCATTATTTTCTTCCTTTCTGCACCCTTTTTTAATTTATAGCGAAATAATTCTTTGAAGTTTTCTTCTTCTCAATTTCTTCTCTGTCTTTGTACTATGTTTTTTTTCCTGCTATTAATTTGCTTGGTTCACCTTGTAGTTCAATTAATTTCTCTTTTTTATGCTTGCCTTAGACTTAGACCTTCTTTCTCTCTCCGGCTTTTAAACCCATTTATGATCTATTTCGTGTATTTTTCTGATCTTTTTCACTTCCTCTGGATTCTATTTGAAGTGTTCGCTCTTTTGCATTCTAGTCTACCTATCTTATTCTCTTTTTTTGCTGTTTCCTTTCATCCTTCTTTTCACTGTTTCTCTCTCTGTTATTGCATTTCTCTCATTCATTTCTTAGTTTAAT
Organism: Andricus curvator; assembly: GCA_932195095.1. Classification (NCBI taxonomy): domain Eukaryota; kingdom Metazoa; phylum Arthropoda; class Insecta; order Hymenoptera; family Cynipidae; genus Andricus; species Andricus curvator. Next base: position 282,754 of record CAKNYM010052727.1, on the reverse strand, counting down.
TTAAAAGTAAAAAGTATACAATTCCTTCTATTATTCTCTCCATTTTATGTTAATTTCTTATCCTCTATCCTTTCTGATCCCTTTCTAAATTTCTTCCCTATCCTTGTACAATTTTCGTTTTTTCTTTCCTATTCATTATTTTTGGGGTCTTGTAGCACTGAACAGAAACCCTTATACTTTCGTACATTTGTTCGTCTATCCATTCGTCGCTTATAACATCTAACCTCTAAAGTATTTCAGGTATTAAGCTTAATTGTCATATGAATATTTATGAGTCAAACCCGAAAAAAAATGGTATGTACTGAGAATAAAAACCCCCTAGTAAACACTGTTATTAGTTCTTATTGAGTGAGAGGGAGATGTGAGGGGTGGGGAGGATAAAGAAGGGATGAGAAAAAGAGGAGAGGATGGATGAGCAAATAAAAGGGCGAGGGAGAGGGAGCGGGTGGTGGCTATCATGATGGGCAGGATAGGGCGAGGGGAAGGAAAGGAGTGATGAGGGAAAAAAATAAGGAAATAGAAGGGTTGTAAGGAGACAATGTGGAAGATGGAGAGGGAGAGAGAGAGAAAGAGAGAGAGAGGGATATTCTTGATATATATTGAGAGACACAGGCCCGTAGAGAGGAAAACCGGGCCCGGGAGGTGGGAATGACGGGCCCCTATATGTAATTTTGAAAATTTAGAATTCAGGCTGATGCAATCTCCGGGCCCGGGGGATCTCCGTCAGGCCTGAAGGGGGAGGTTTAGAAACAATGTAGGACTATACATTCAATATTATCGATATTTTCAATTCAAACTCGACGTTCAGTAACTAAGTAGTTGTATTCAGGAAAGATTTCCTACAGTTCTTATACAATATATTGTTGGTGAGGATTAATTAGTCGTGAACAGATTGGTGATAAACTAGGGGCAACAATAATGTTGGCGTATTCATCTTTTGCTTTGGCGCCAAACATTTAGGTCAAAATTGCCACAACCAATTACGTTGTTATCCCCTTAAAGTAGCACCGCAATTTTCGCACGCGGCGCCCTTAAATTTCTGTTTATTGAAAACCTTAGCGGGGCCTCTGAAGTTATGCTCGTTTAGTCGCCCGGTAAGTTTTGGGTGAATAATTAGCGGTTTTCAGGTTGGCTGACCAATGCCGTGGATTCGAAGTGCAACGCGGGAGACCGTCAGGGCACCACGCCTGCCATGATAGGTGGGACGGGATTATTGGCCACGGGAATGGAATGGGGGTCTGTTGGGGTGCCTGGAATTGGACGGGTTGTTGGGTATGAGACGTGATGGTCCGAACTGGTATACGGGATATGAGAGGGCCCAAAGTTTTTCCGTCTACTCTCCGTTGCAGCCAACTTGTGCGGAATTCGTAATGCCAGTGCGTGGGAATGTCCCTTTTAGGGTGGGAGCGGAAGGGAGGATTCTCTGAAAATTCGAATTACGAGGCTGGAGCTTTCAACTACTGAACACTGAGAAAAAATTTAATTAAATAGAATTTCACTAATTGAACCATCAACTTATTCTACTTATGGCTGCGCAGTAATGACCTACAAAATGTACAGCTGCGTAGTAATTCTTTTAAGAGACGCGCGACTGCGCAGTAGTGTCTTAGAAGCTGTGTGAATGCGCAGTAGTGGTTTAGGAGACTTGCGATTGCGCGGTTGTGTTTTGAGGCAATTGAGGGCCCTGATGAGCGATGCAAAAAAGGATGCCGCTAGAGCTTAAGCGATAGCCATATAAAGGGGTCTTCCCACGTGTGCGTAAGTCTCTCTTGAAATGCCTATTGCTTTCTGCCATTTATTAATGGAAATAATTACCGATATCCCCATTCCATCGATTACCGAAAATCCTCCATAACTATAACCTAAATTCGAAAATTCCTAATAAATTTCCTAATTTAATAACGTAAAAGAAAGCGGCGTTTGTCACGTGTAGGCACATCATCGTTAGTTGCCAAATTGTCCAAGTCCATTGACCCGTTGGCTTAACCTTCTCATTAAGCTCACGCACATTTTATGATTATGCGAAAATCAATCTAAAGGCCTCCCCGGTTCACCAGTCTTTTACGCACAGCGATTCGTTATTAAAATACTCGCTCATCGCTAATCAGCTGTAGGTGTCACGTCCCGTGACGTATATATATATATATATATATATATATATATATATATATATATTAATATATTTATTTATATATTTATCTATTTGCATGCTTACACTAATAAATACTCAATAAATATAGAGCGAATATTGAACGCTGTAGAGTGTAGCTATATATGTATATCAGCACGTTGTACGCTGTAGAATATAACTATATATATTGAGCACGAGAGTAAAGGTATAGAGTATAGAATATGTGCCAATGAGTACTTTGTTATAATCTTATACTGGATTTTCTATCTAAAAATTTTTTTACTTATGTCTTTTATTTTCAGATCACATTGGATATCTTATTTTTGTATTCATTTCTGAATAATTTATAATGATTTTTAGAACGTTTTCTTATATTTTGTGTTTCTCTCAATTCTATAAGAAAAATTTTTGGTAACATGTGCATTTTATGATTTTTGGGTTAATCTCGAGAGGACCGCTTGAAAACTATGTCACTTGTCCGAAAAGCTATAAAAATAAAAAGGGTCTTTTCTTCTTTTCTCTCTCTCTCTCTCTCTCTCTCTCTCTCTCTCTCT
>CAKNYM010052727.1:269279-279669 GCA_932195095.1 Andricus curvator | reverse complement strand
ATCGGCAGGTATTATGTTTCTGATTTTTCCAAATTGGCATAATAATATATTTTTGTCATACCTTGTAGTTTCCTATAAATAATCCCTGATGAGGGAGTTTAAATTGACTCCGAAACATGTTGGTTCCTTGGTAGTATAAAAAAGACGGATAAAAGAAAAAGTGAGAGGTTGGTATTTTTGGTTGACTTTTTCTCCTTTTCTCCCTCTTTTTTCAATTGGTTATTTTTGTCTCTAATGAGCCGAAAAGAAAGGTGATCTAGAAGTCTATTTTTTAATTTTGAATCTTTTTCATGCTCATTTTGCATAAAATTATTCATGATAAAATGGATTTCTGTTCTATCTTAATTTTAAAATAGTAAGAACATTGTAATCCGTAGCGTACACTGTCTAGCTAGCCATAGCTAGACATAGACTATAGAGCATGAAAGCACGTGGAGGCTGGAGGACATAGCTATAGATATACTGAAAACATTGTAAGCCGTATAGTATATCTATATATACTCGTGACGTCCGCGTATACACCGACGTCCAAGCATGCAGGGACGTCGCCTTAGGCCATATAAAAACTCGTTGGACCAGCATGGGTCAGTCTTTAGTCTTAAGTCTTAAGTCATAGCAAAGTGATAAGTTAGAAGTTATAGTTCACCTCTTCTCTATTTTTCTACGGTTTTCTCTGATTCGACTGTCCAGTGTCTAGTGTGTCAAACCGGTATCTCTCGCGTGTTAGTGTGTGTACCCTTGTGACAGTGTTGTGCACTGGAAAACCCGCATCTGGGAATTCCCATCTTTGGAATACTTCGAACCAATTTCAACCTGAATTGGACCCACTATTATCAATCATTGGAACACTTTGAATACCATTCAAGGAACTACCAAAATCTTGGATATCCAATTCATAATAAGTGCACAACCCCTTCTTCCACACCATTACACAGACCATCTAGATAACATTTGATTCTTCAATCGAATCAATAACCGGTAAGTCCTCATACCAATAATTCTAATTTCATTTATCTAATTCCTTTGGGCCATAATATATGAGTATCCTTTATTTTAAAGGTCCTGCCCAAGGATTAGAGACAAGTCTACAAGTCTTCCTTCAGCTTCTTGTGCTAAACTCTTTTAATCAATAAATTTTAATTGTAATTATTCATAATAAATTGTTGAACTCATCTATAATTTATTTATTGGCTTCTCTTTCAACTTCCCTGTGCGAGATCTTCGATCTCAACTAAAACGAGGAACCTAATTAAAAAGGAAAGTATTTTGCGTTTTCCATGACGTAACATAGGTATAGCACCGGCGGCGATCCGTGAAAGACTCTGGTACGTCTTAATTCGTCGCCTTAACGATTGCGTACTCCAAAAATTTGGTCAAAACTGCCGCCCCTCAGAGCCGAGCGTTGGAATCTGCTGAAATGGCATTTCTTTAACTTCTCTTATCTCCAGCATTTATCGCTCTTCGGTATATATAGGTAATAACTGGTTATTTCACCATGTAACGGATAAGGAGGCAAATTTATCGGAACGCACTCACATTTTCAGCATCGGCATGATTTGACTGTACTATCAAAGTTTACGAGCGTGTTACGTTTCCTGGACTGTATAAGGATTTTAATTGAAATACAGAAGCATTTGAACAGGATTTGATTTTTTACAAAATATTTCCTGGATTTTACGTCTTATATTTATAATTTTAATTGTAAATCTTTTAATCTTTATAATAAATATAATGGCACAAAATGTATTTAGTCTATTTCAGAACTAAATTAAACTAGGAAGATCTGTTGAGAAATATATTTTTTTATCTGCCTAATCTTAAAGGCCTAAAGTACACAGGAAATTAGGATTATATAGAAATTCAATCCTAATAAAAACATTTGTCATAAAGATGATAGAACAATTTTTATACTATAAGGACGCCCGCCCTGCCGTCCAAACCCATTAAAATTAGTACCTGAAAAGTAATGCGTGCCAGAATAGTAACCTTGGTTTAATTCTGCGACCAGAATTGAATGTTGAAATAAAATGCCTAATGCGAACGATCGCTAAAGATAAACCGAACTCGTTGGACGGGACAAGTTTCGCTTCCTTTTTACAGATGTTGTACGCAACTTATAAAGGTGAACGCATTCCAGGTCTAACAGATTTTGATATTTAGTACATTATTGAGAAAAGAATTTTGAACTTACTCGACTGTAGGAAATTATATGGATGTGAAGACTGAAAATAAGGGGAAACATTGAAAAAATCTAGTTGAAAATAGTGTGATCCAAAAATTCGGTTTTCGATTTTAGGTGATCGACCCCCCCCCCCCATTTGTTCATTTTCCAAAAAAAGAAATTCCCTATTTTTTTCAAACAGGTCAACACTAACCCGCGCTTCCGGGCTTTTGAAACTAACATAGGGTTTTAAATGGGAAAAGCTCGTTTTTTGATAAAATTGAAAAAAGAAGTATTTGTTATTAACTTTTTGCGAATTAAAGTCAGTCACCTCTTAAAGCATGCTCAAGGAATAATTTTCACCCAATAAACTTGAGTTTTGACACCCTCAACCCCCTTGTATTGTGCCGGGAAAATGCCTCAAAAAATGCAAAATAGCAGTTTTATGTAAAATTCATGCTATAGACTGTTTTATACACATATATATATATATATATATATATATATATGTGTATAAAGAATAATAATTGTTATTTAACATATTTTTTAATTATTTAAACAATTTTTATTTGTTTAAACAATTTTTCCTATTTAAATCGTGAAAAGTTATTAGTTTCTGGGATTAATGACTCAATTAACGAATTTAAAAAGTGATTTTTTTTTAAGATACTTGGCAATTGTTTAAAAAATTTTTTCATCCTGTAAATTGTGATAAGTTATTATTTTCTGGAATTAATGTCTCAGGTAAAGAATGTTAGGAGTGATATTTTTGTGAAAGACTGTTTGCAATTATTTAAATAATTAATATCACTTGCTCCTTTTCATAGGAAAGATGGAAGCAATTCTAGTTTTTTTTTCGAATCTCTTACTCTATGTCACTTATTAATCAGTATTTTCTTTTATTAATAAAATCGATCTGCAAAATGACTATCAATAACAAAACTGAAAAAAATTGTTTGAAAAAATGATTATTGTTTAAAAACCAGGGTATAAATTCTGAAATAAGAAAATACTGAATAATAAGCTACATAGTGTAAGATATACAAAAAACTAGAATTTTCTAGGAATTTCTAGAATTTTAAGTTTTCAAGATTTACAGGAAACAAGAATTTTTGTAAACAAATGACAATTGTTTAACTAATTTTAAACTTTCTTTCAATATAAATGAATTTGTGTGTATCAATGTTACAATAAGTCTAACAGAAAAACTATATCGATTCCAGAAAGTAATAATTTTACAAGATTTACAGCAGAAGAAACTTGTTTAAACAAATTATCATTGTTTAAATAATAGCCAAATATCGTTGCAAATATATATTATCTCAAAATTCGTTAACTGTTTAAACAATTCCAGAAACTAATAACTTTTCACGATTTACAAGCGAAAAACTGTTTAAACCAATGAAAATTGTTTAAATAATTAACAAATATGTTAAAAAGAAATATTATTCTTGAAATTCACCAAATGTATAATTTATCCCGAAAAATGATAAATTCACAAATTACTGGCAGAAAAATTGTTTAAACAATTGAAAATTAGTTGAAAAATATTTGAAAACTTGTGACTTATCGAATACAAATAATTAATTTTGAGCAAATTAAAAAAAAAATACAGTTTTTATCATGAATTTTACATAAAACTGCTATTTTGCACTTATTATGGCATTTTTCGGGCACAATGCAAGGGCGTTGGGCGTGTCAAAACTAAAGTTTATTGGGTTGAAATTATTCCTTGAACATTCCTTAAGAGGTGACTAAACTTCAATTTAAGAAAAAATTAACATATAAAAATATATAGATGAAGGGTAGAAATGCAGAAGGAATCAAGCGCCAAATTTTCGAAATCGGGTTTATTAGCTCAAAAAATCAGATAAATTCTAATACACATGCCTGCCAAAGGATTTTTTTGGGGCATTATTTTTCAAAATTCCCACTAAAAAAAGAACAGCTAGAGGGGTCAAGCGCCAATGTGTACTACTGTACTTGATCCCGATCGATCGTCGCGCCTGCGCAGTATCGAGAAATCACGATCGTAGCAGACGAAAGGACCCGTGGGTTTGGCTTGTGTTTTTGTGTTTACAGTAAAAGTTTGTGGTTTTTTAAAAATTAAAAACAATACCACTTGGTGGAAATGTTGCCTTTTATGCCTCCTTGGGCGCAGCAACAATATATGGAAATTATTCAGGGGCATTTAAATATGCATAACGATCCATATGCTGATGATGGTTACCCCGTTTTATAATATTTTTTCTACGATTTTATAATAAAAAGTTCAACAAAAATTTTCCTTGAATATCTTGAATTAATCACATTCTGAAAATATTGATAGAGTACAATCTACGATAGGATAAAATAATAAATTGCTTACTTCTAATTTCAGCGGACATAATGTTACAAGAAGAAACCCAATATAAGGAAAATAATAATAATCGCAGTAATTATTGCCGTTTAAAGTTTTCCGAGAAGCTTTTCTAACCTCAAAGTAAAAAATCCAATTTCATTTTTCTCGAAACTGGTCAATTATTTTTAATTACTATTGGGTCCTTCCATTCAGTACTAAATAACCCAAAACCCAATTTCTCATTTTTTGAAAATATGCAAAATTATTGCTGCTATCGTCATTTGAAGTTGAAATATCAGTTTTACGCTATTTCGAAGTCATAATTGGATTTTCAAATTTCTCGAACCTGCGTGATTTTTTGTAAACAAACTTTTTGGGAATCAATACTTCCATTCAATAGCTAGAATTCAAATTTTTAGTTTTTTGTTAAACTGCAAATTGACTCCACAATTAATGTTGAAAGATCTTAAAAGTCGATACGGACCCGAAATCGAACCTCGAAACGTGAACTGTTTCATTAATTTTCTCGAAACCGGATAGCTTTTTGTAAACAAACTTTTTTTAGTTCGATAGAGCATGTGGGGCGTTATTTCTCAAGTGTACCCACTCAAAAAGTCAAAGTTGTCCGATCCAAGTTAAACTTAGGCAAAGCGTTGTGCTATTGGATAGTAGTTTATGAGGGGAAAATTTTGTCATTTGGATAAGTACTGAAAATTTTGGGAGTTTCGTGGATATCGTCTATTTCGACGATTTTTAACTCTTCTAATAGCGATAAAAAAATTTTTTGTCCAGTACAGTTTCGATAGAGTTTTTCACGCCCTTTCGATTGGTGCTACGCATTTTTTCAAAAAATAAATATTTGACCTTCAAAAATGAAGGTCAAAAATAAATTTGACTTTTTTTCGAAATAAGACAGGTTTTTTTGTTTTTTTTTGGTCTTAACAGGAAGCTTAGGTTTTTTCCTATAAGACTATGTAGATTAGAAAATGGGATTCAAATTTTTAATTTATGAAAATAAGCGTTGAGTACTCCGGTACGCGTATGACGCTGCCGCTAGAGCCCTGCGGCGCACCGTGGTGCCTTCATGGTACTGTTTTTACGAAAAGTAATAATATATGCTAGTATATTTGATCGCTCTCTGCATTTTACAGGGTTGAGACTGCCATTATTTGAATGCTCGCATTGCGCTCACTGATGAATTTTTAAACAAATTTGAATTTCAAAAAATCAAGTTATTGAATAAGTGGTCAGGTCGAAAAAGAGGTTTCATGAATTAACTAAAATTAAAGCTTGGATATTTTGTTATGCTGATGTCTCCTCTTCCACCTGCCTTTCTTTCAGCCTTTCGTTTTTTTAGTGACAGTTGTTTTCACTTTGTTTTCTAATTTTAGTTTCTTCTCTTTTGGGAAGTAGTCGCATTCCGTGGCTGAGGGAAATTTCTTCAATTGTAGTCTCCCATCTTCAGTAGGTATAAATGTATGGTATTGCAAAGTCCCTTTGATTGTCACTGCAGCACCGAATCTGCTTTTCAGATCTTCAGCAGTGGCTTCGTGATCTTCCTTGCTACTAAAAATGATTTCAGTTTCCTTGCAGTACTTCTTTGGCCACAGAAATAGGGATGGAGCATCTAGCATGCGAACTTTAGCGGAACATTGTAGGCTATAAACCTTGCTGCATTTCGTTTAAAATTCGTTTCTATGCCATCACATGCTCCCTTACCATGAGCGGTAGGAAACTGAAATCATTTTTAGTAGCAAGGAAGATCACGAAGCCACTGCTGAAGATCTGAAAAGCAGATTCGGTGCTGCAGTGACAATCAAAGGGACTTTGCAATACCATGCATTTATACCTACTGAAGATGGGAGACTTCAATTGAAGAAATTTTCCTCAGCCACGGAATGCGACTACTTCCCAAAAGAGAAGAAACGAAAAGTAGAAAACAAAGTGAAAACAACTGTTAATAAAAAAACAAAAGGCTGAAAGAAAGGCAGATTAGAAGACTAGAAATCAGCCATACCACGCTGAAAAAACCAGTTCTCGTCAGATCACTAAAGTTAAGCAGCGTTGGGCGCGGTTAGTACTTGGATGGGTGACCATTCGAAAAAACTGAGTGCTGTTGGCACATCGTGGGTGTGGTGAGCCCACACTTGTAGTTATTTACTTACTACAAGTTAACAACCTAGAAACACTACTCGAATCGGGTAGTGTCACGCCTACCCCGAAAGGGAAATGGCTTAATGGTATATCCAAGCTTTAATTTTAGTTAATTCATGAAACCACTTTTTCGACCTGACCACTTATTCAATAACTTGATTTTTTGAAATTCAAATTTGTTTAAAAATTCATCAGTGAGCGCAATGCGAGCATTCAAATAATGGCAGTCTCAACCCTGTAAAATGCAGAGAGCGATCAAATATACTAGCATATATTATTACTTTTCGTAAAAACAGTACCATGAAGGCACCACGGTGCGCCGCAGGGCTCTAGCGGCAGCGTCATACGCGTACCGGAGTACTCAACGCTTATTTTCATAAATTAAAAATTTGAATCCCATTTTCTAATCTACATAGTCTTATAGGAAAAAACCTAAGCTTCCTGTTAAGACCAAAAAAAAACAAAAAAACCTGTCTTATTTCGAAAAAAAGTCAAATTTATTTTTGACCTTCATTTTTGAAGGTCAAATATTTATTTTTTGAAAAAATTCGTAGCACCAATCGAAAGGGCGTGAAAAACTCTATCGAAACTGTACTGGACAAAATTTTTTTTATCGCTATTAGAAGAGTTAAAAATCGCCGAAATAGACGATATCCACGAAAATCCCAAAACTTTCACCCCCTCCCCCTCGGTCAATACTTATCCGAATAACAAAATTTTTTCCCCATAAACTACTATTCAATAGCACAAAGCTTTACCTAAGTTTAACTTAGATCGGACAACTTTGACTTTTTGAGTGGGTACACTTGAGAAATAACGCCCCATGTAAGTATCTCGAAAGCACTTTCTTATTTTTTTCTTAAATGGTCCTGCTGAATTTACAACATGTTTTTAGTCTCTCTTGAAAAAAGAGAAAAATGGCGCTTGACTCCTTCTGCATTTCTACCCTTCAGATATATAAAAAGTACTTCTTTTTTCCATTTTTTTGAAAACGTATCAATTTTATAAAAAAATCCCTTTCATAACACCTGCATGAAAAGTACGTTTTTGCATGCCAGTAGAGCGGGCGCAAAAAGCCGATTTCAGAGCAATGGGAAAAAACAACTGGCAGTGCATGCACAGTTCGGGATTCGACGATTTTGCTCCCTTGGTAAGAAATAAAAGCGACGTCAGAGGTTAAAAATTATAATAGCATCAGTAGCCCCGTTAGATGGCGAGACCTGTAACTAAGTATCGTTTCGATCGTATCGATTTATCGAACATATACAAATATTTGGTCTTGATTTTGTCTTGGGTAAAGACCAATCCAAGACAATTTCAAGTAATTCTGTATGTCTAGCTCGTGAGACGAAACCAGACTATTTTTATGTCTTAAGAGGAATATTTTCGACTTGAAGACAACAATTTATGTCTTGAGGCCAAGGCCTCTGAGGGTAATCACTAATCCGCTTCAAAATGTATAGAATGTTTATATTATTTATCTTCATGGTATTTATTTTGTATGTATTAATAAGTTTATTTATCTGCAATACTTATTATTCATTGGATGGCGAATCTAAAAATGTTGTCTATTTTTTCCTATCTCCAACAGTTCACTAGATAGTTCTAGAAAATGCCAGTTTTAACCTTTATATGGAAAATTTTATATGTCTGCAGTTGTTGACACAGACAGGTTCCGAATTTCTTATTTGAAAATTAGTTATTAGAAAATTACAAGTTTTATTGGTTGTAAAATTTTAATCCTCAGCAGATGCCAACTGCTTGGTCCTAACCTAGCTACCTGATTCCTGGAAATGACAGGCCCTACCGGTGGGGTCCATAATTTATAGAGGTCGGAGTATAATGGACAATAAAATTTACAAACGAAAACTCTTGTAATTTTGACCCTGGCAAATGTTAAAACCACAAATTGGTAATGTCATTTTCTTTATGAGCAATTCTGTATATTTATCAAGACTTACACGTCTTGTCTTGGCACAGTTTACAGCCATAAATACAAGAGAAGTCTGTATATCTCCAATGTCTAGCTCGTAAGACGAAACCAGGGATCATGGTCTTGACATATCGAAGACATTCAAGACAAAATCAAGACCAAATATTTTTACTCGGGTAGCCTAGTGTCAACTCACTGGCTGGGCTGCACTCGAGTTGTGGTCCACGGTCAGGATCCATTGTTCCAATAATTTCACATATACTTTTTGTTAACAAAATACTGAATTGTTATAAAAAATATATAATTCTTTTTGATAGGGATGTAATTATTCAAAAATGGACTTTTGTTGTGTAACTTTGTGCATTTACAAATGTTTACGAAAAATTACTTCCTTTCTAGTTAAAATGAATTCTTTCAAAATAAAATTCTGTTTGATAGGGATGTAATTATTGAAAAATATACTTTTGTTTTATAATTTTGTGCATTTACAAAAGTTGAAGAAAAATTATTTCCATATAATTGAAAATAATTTATTTAAAATAAAAAGTTATATTATGGCATTCCGGTACTTACCAAAGGTGTGGTTGCCAGAGGGATTTTTCATGTATAAATTAATCGCATTAATCAAAGACTTTCCATATATGAAAGCATCACCCTTGATACCTGCAATAATGGTAGTCTAAGGAAGATTCCTTGAATACGTTAAAAGATTCATCGAATACGTATCGTATACTATTATATTACATTTAAATTATTTAGGAATTTTACTTTATTAATTATAAAAATAATATTTAATATTTCTGAAGACACTGATTTAAAATAAATTTGTTGAATGTTTGCTGGAAAATCAAAAATAAGAAAATTTTCTTAAAAACGAAATTATTAAAATGATACATGCGTTTGATCAATATTGCACTGTAAAAAATGTATTTTGTTTTGTGAAAATATTTTAAATATAGTCTCTTAGGTATTTATTTAACACTTGGCTTTCACTATCTCTTTTATATGAAGATGTGGTAGTAGGGGAGCCCAGCGTGCTAAATGTGTTTTTTCTCCCACCCTTTGAAGACTTAAGGAATCGTGAAGATGATATATTAAAAAGAAAAAAAGTTTATATGATGTGTACCCTTTTAGTGGTGGGGGGAGCGTGTATAAATTTTCAAAAATGTAAAAAAAAGTAGTTAGAAAAAAATTCTCGAGCGCGTCAGAGTTTGATAGCGTATACGACCTACGAACTTCTGACCACACAGAGATATTAATCTGCCGGATTGCGAGTGGAAGGTGGCCGTACAAAGAAGTGGAAATTAAAAAAAAATTTTTCACTCGAGCTTGTCAGAAATTCAAGAGAGATGTTAAGTGAACCCTAAAAAATGTCCTATTATAAAGTCTGACGATTTGAACGTGACTGAAATTCACAGCCGATTTTTCAAAATGCAAAAAAAAATCGTGACATTGAAATACTTGAGCGCATCAGATTTTTATACAGACTGTTTAGCTTGATGCACTGTTCACGCTGACTCATATTCTGACAATTTTGTGAAGGGATTTTTTAAATCTGACAATTGAAAACAAATTTTTTTTTTTTTTAATTTTTATTTTTAATTTTTTGTTTGTATTGAAAATAATGAAAATGAGCACAAAAAATATATATATATTTAATCGTCGTCGTCTTTCGTTGTACATAGACGCGTTGTTGTGATGTTGTGATCAGCTGTGATGGCATCATGGCGGCAGAAAGCAGTGTGTAGCAGTGCGAGAGAGTAAGACATAGAGAAAGAGTAAGAAAGAAAGAGTGGCGCGG
>CAKNYM010052727.1:243988-259279 GCA_932195095.1 Andricus curvator | reverse complement strand
GAGCACTCACGAGCTTGCCCGACAAATCTGGGAACTCGAAACTAAGTTCGCCTGTACGTGGCCCACACACACACTCTCCCAAACGCGCGGTGCGTGTGTGCGCTCGTATGTGTGCCTCGAGCTCGTCGGATGAGTGGCTAGAAATTTTATAATACCTATTTTGTTTGGCCTTGATGGCTGCGCGTGTTTACGCACTCCTGGTTTATGTTTAGAAACTTGTGAGTCAGCAGTCTTTGAGGGTTCAAATCTTCTGAGTTGCGAATTTATAAATTAATATAAAATTAAATCGCACAAATAAAATTTTTCCTCTTTATATTTCAGTCTGAAATTTTCAGGAACTATTCGTAGGAAATTCGAACTGTTCGTAAGAAACTTCGAAATTTATCCATATATTCCTCATAGAAATAAGGATGTAATGTTTCATTTTTTTATCTCGTATCCGAGACCTAGCTACAAGTTCGTGATTTCTTCACGGATACATTTTTCCGTGTATTTTGTTCCTAAAAATATTCTCTACAATAAATACAATTCGTGTGAGTTTCATTAAAACAGAAGTTTTACACAAGTTAAACTTTTCGAAAACAAATAATTTATACACTTCTAAAACATTAACTGGCTATAACTCCCACAAATATAATTATATAAAAATCTTCTTAGTAATAAAAGAATGATAAAGTAAATGGTCAAGGAAAGATAAAATCGGTAACACCAAATAACTCATTTTTAATCAACAATTACACACTAAAGTGTGTAAAAAAAGTTACACTTATATTCTCCTTTCAAATTATAATATACTTCACTTTGAGGTCATGCCTTGTCTCCTTAGTAATAAAAGAATGATAAAGTCAATGTACAAGGAAAAATAAAATCGGAAACAACAAATAACTCATTTTAAATAGACAATAACATATTCAAGTGTGTAATATATATAATATATATATATATATATATATATATATAATATATATACTTCACATCGAGGTTATACCTCGTGCACGTCTCAAAAAAATAAGAAATGTTGACTAATCAGAGCAATCTACCGGATACCAACCTAGCGCCCAGCACCAGACATCTATACACAGCCTATTTTTTAATTTTGGAAAAAAAATTTTCAAATTATTTTTTGAAATAATTTGTATTAAAAAAAAATTAATTCTTTGAAACGTCCCCATAGCAAACTTTCCCTCCCCTGCTCCATCTACCCCCCCCCCCCTCACTTCCCCTCCTTGGAAAATAGTACGAAGGATTGACGGACGGAAACCCGACCGAAACTACAAGGGTTTCAGCCCGGAGCTACGAAACACTAAAAATGAAAAACGAAGGGTAGAAACTGAAGAAAAAGGCGATAAAAATATTCAGTGTATGCATCGTAAACTACCATCCAAGACAGATTTATTTGTAAACATCGTTGATAAACGTTAACTTATAGAAAAAAGATTTCACAAATATTTCAAAAATTTCACAAAGATTTAAAAACATTTCAAATCTTTTCTTACGTTAAACTAAAATGATTTAAAATTTTGTTTGATAATTTCACAAAGATTGCACAAAGATCCATATCGCCGTCTGAGATGTTTACACATTAAAAAACCGAAATTGAAAAGTGGAAGGGTGAGATGCAAGAAAATGTTTATGGTTCTGACAAATTATGGTTACATGTTCGATCGAGTGTTCGATTACAGAGAAAATTACGGAAAAATATATTGCAGGGCAAAATTTGTGCACAAAATATTGAAAAAGCACATAATATCATTAAATGGAAGAGGTTATTAAAGTACTGGAAGCAATTAAGAAAAAGAAACAAGACTGAATTCAATGAAAAGGAAAGTTTTTATCATTATAAAATTTGTGTTGCTTTTCTTAATTTTTATTACATACATAGTGCACATATTTTCTTATAAAAATAAAATTGTTCAAAATGTTTAAATAGTTTTGATCTCAATATTATAATTGAGAGAGAAAAGTTGTACTTATTAGTAAAAAAGTTAGATGCATTTATGTTTGTATGTAATGCATTATAAATGGTACAATATAAATGGAATTAACTTCCTAAGTCCTAACTAATAAGTCTAACTTTTCCCGTCTGTGTTATGATATATGAACCATAATTATTTAAACATTAAAGGAAATTTTATTTTTATAAGAACAATAAATTTTCTCACGCTAGAATATATATGTATCTATAGGTAAAGGCAAAAATCATCGAGTACGCTCCTATTGTCAATTTCGAAGATTAAATTCTTTCTGTTTTCACTATTTTCAGATTAAGTTTTAATTTTTGTTTGTTTCAAAGTCTTAATTGGAATAGACTCAATGCTTTTTACTCACAAAACTACATATTAATGGTTTAGGTTAAAATAAATCAATTCTTTTTCCTCGACAAATGGTGCACGCTTAGTAATTGATTCCTTTACCTTATTATCACGTGGAAAACTTATTGTCATTTCAGTAGGTTCAGTCATCTTTCTGTTCGTTAAGTACTTCCAGTACTTTAAACAACTCTTCAATTGAAAAATATTATGCTTCTTCACGATTTCGTAGAATAATTTTTCGCTGCTGAAAGTAAAAGGATAGAAATCCTTTCACTATTAATTATTTTCGATCTCTGAGATAGTAACGGATAATGAAAAGTGTGGAGTAAGCAAACAAAACATGATACTTCCATTTTTTCAACAACAGCAAAATGAATTATGCATAGTTTTAGCATTTTCAGAACTCGAGGAATATGATTATTGGCCCTTGGTTTACAAAAAAATCTATCCCATTAAACTTGCGCTTCAAAAATGTTGTAACCTTCTAAATATATCAATTAAAATCCGTATATATTGTACTAAAGTGTTCTGCCGTACAAAATAAAAAGAATCATACCCAAGAATTCCAATATAAGGCCAGTTTCGGGGGTTGCCTCGCAGTGGTCGTGGCACTAAATTAGTCTTTGGAAACGTAAACAGTGAGCGCCCTATGAACCACTTCTGTTGGATTTTTCTCCCGCTTTTGTCGCTCCCGCTTACAGCTCCCCCGTACTGCCCGCTTTTATCGCTCGCTACTGGTGGCGACGCATTGTTGACACTGCTTGTGCGCTGAGAAACTGCGTGGGCCAGTAGTTCTAGGAAGAACTAAATCTGTCGGCCTTATATTGGAGTTCTTGTGTAAGTCCAATCTCACTCGAACTGAGAAAATCGAGAAAAACTGTTTGCCCAAAGAACTCTAATATTGAATAACATTTTGAATCTAGATACACTATTTGGGTAAAAATAATGTGCTCTTTCATATTTTGCAATAAAAAATTGATTTTTTAAACAATTCATATTAGAAAATGGACTTGCGATTTTTTACTACTCGCGAAATGTCAAAAATACAAGGCAAAAAGGACACAAAGTCACTTGCGGATGATGCCTTTATCGAAGAGCTCGAGCACGGCCTCAAAATACAACAACAAAGTATACGTAAGGGACACTGTGTTCTGCGGCTGTCCCGAACTTACCCGAACGATCGTCGCGTCGCTAGTGTATAGCCGAATCTAGCCGGGCCTTATTTCCCTTGGATTTCCGATCAAAGTCCGAGCTATTTCGCAAGTCTAAAACATACGTAAGGGCAAGCGATTCTTTTTGTTTGTAAATTCGCTTAGCTCTTGGGTCACTTTTACAAGGCAAAAAAGACACAAAGTTCATTAGGTTCTTTTTTATTTGTATGCTGATGACGTATTACATGCCTTGTACAAATCTTAGGACACTCATAGTGCTTTGTGTATCTTTTTATGTTGTATTTTTTAACTTTTTCGACTTTCCTCATTTATAAACAATCGTTTTTTACAATAAATATGAATAATTAATCATTTTTATTAACACAGTTAGACGCAGCTTTCTCTTCCGAATCCAACGATACCGAAAACTCATTTTTCATAAAAATGTCACTTATGTATCTTTTTAGTTTGGATGGCAGTGTTCAATATAATAAATTCAATAATTCAATAATATTGGATAACCAGCTAGATGGTTTCCTCTATATGATCCTATGTGAATTTTTTTTTATCTCTGGTGTTTTTTAAATACAGCATAAATTATTTAGGAATCATCTCGAATATTTACTATCTCGCCTATTCTACAGTTCACCTATTCTACTTCCCCTATACACGGTTATTTGAAATTGCGCAGTTTAGTCACCACCCACCACGGTCCCTGTACGAGCTGTACGGCCACGCCCGCGTCAGTGGCTGAGCAATTAAAAAAGAGGCCCGAAGAGCGGGAAGGCTTGAATTGAGTATTTTAGCATGACGTCATGTAAATGCAGATTTTTTCGAGAAAATATTCTAAACGTAAAAGTAAGTCATAAATGTACAAATATTAATATTGCTCAAGTGTAGAATGTATTTTCTCACTCATATTCCATTCTTTTGTCGATTGACGACCTTTCAGTTTCACGAAATACAAGCAACTGTCCGAAAATTGAGGTTAGAGTACGACTAACCTGAAATATAGGATATTTTATGTTATTTCGTGACACTGAAAGGTCGTAAATCGACAAAAGAATGGGACATGACTTAGAAAATAACTTTTACACTCGAGAAATATTACTATTCAAACCTTTATCACTTACCTTTACGTTTAGAATATTTTCTCTAAAAAATCGTATGCAGTTGCAGTCCCATGTGGTAACCTTCCTGACGGCTGACACTTCGACCTATCCTAGCATTCTACACTTGAAAACAATTAATATTCAGATCCATATTGCATTGCAGTCCCATATATGCTAACCTTCCTGACGGCTGACATTTCCACCTAGCCTAGAATTGCCGCGAAATATTTGAGTCGCTTTTTGATTCTATTATATTGATTTTTAGTTGGCTATAGGAAATGTTATATTTGTCACGCCGCACGTCAACAAAAACACTAGCCAACGGACCGCGACGTTTTTAACTGCGCAATAAGCCGGGACCGTCTGATCCGTTTCCACTTATAATGCATCATATTGCGCAATATACTCGACTGAATACTCGCGCACTGTCAGCCCTTCCGAGACGAGAGTCGCAACCGTCTCTCGCCCCTTGAGCTGAGAAACCGAGTGGGCCAGCCGTTCTAGGAATGTTGGGTGTATTTATCTGTATTATTATTGATAGTATTTATTGATTTCAAATCGACCTGCGCTTTTCGGCACATGCGCAGTTGAACGGGGCAGCCAATGAACGTCGCTTGCTAAAAATAAACTGACGACACGCGGTAGAGGTGGGGACCTCTCCAGCCCTAAAATAATCGATCGTGTACGTTTCAAGGCCTGTAGAATAGAAGGAAGTTGACTGTATATCCTAGCCTATCCCTCGTCTATCCACATTCCACCTGCATATCTTTCTATTACTTGTTTACCCAGCTTATCTTTATTCTATCTCTTTTCTATTCAGCTATATTTCTTTCTATTTTTATCTTTTTCTATTCCCTTCTCCGTATACTTCTATCTCTCGCGCATCTCCGTCTACCTTTTTCGACCTCTTTGCTAATGTAGTTATAATACTATCCCTTTCAATCCCCACTTCTAGTATATCCTTTGGCTATTCCCGTCCATCCTTTACTATCTCTTTCTCAATCCAGATTCACACCTGTCTCTCTAAATTCGAATCAGTGAAAATTCACTGCTTCTCAATGAAATTCAACTCAAAATCAGTAACGTACTTCTGGCTATTTGCATCATTAAAGTTTCACTGATTCAAATAGTTGGAAGTATTTCACTAATACTGAGTTAAATTCCACGGGTTCAAATTCGGAGAGATCCCTTTTTTTCAATTTCAATTCCCTTTTCTTTACTTTAGTTGTCCCTTATTTTCTGTCTATCTACGTCTATTGTTTTTTATCTCTGCCAATTCAGCCTTTTCGCCTCTTTCAATCTCCTATTCTTCTATGTGCATCTATCCCTTGCTTATTAGGCTGGCTCTTACATAGAAATTTTCTTTTGGAAATCGTTCAATCGCGATATTTCTTCAAGTGTCCAAAAATAGAACGTACTCCAAATTTGAGTTGAATCGAGTAATACTTAACCATCACCTCATAGAGTTGAAGTTTCCTATAAGAAGAATATGGGAGACAATGTTTGTTAATAATTTTTACAGTCATTCTGCGTTGTTAGTTTCAGGTGGCACAGTGGAACAAAAGAAGTTTCTGTGGACAAATACATTTTTAGCCTACACTTTTCATTCTATATGGACGTTGTTTTCTAGATGAAAGCTTTCTAAAGTTCGAATCTCTCGCAGTCTTTCGCGCAGTCCCTGGCAATCCCTGGTTGTGCCGCTCGCAATCTCTTTCCTCCCTTATCGTCTCGGTTGTCAATTCGTTTTCGCGCATGCGCACAGTGAAAAAAAATGAGCAGCTGATAAGCAGACCATACCGGCTATCACCGCGATCGCTACGAACTTCAATTACCAGGTTATATCGATTTTAAGGGGTATCGAAATTCTAAATTATGATTTTAAAAATATACACAAAATAAATAAAAAATCAAGCGGGTTTTATTTCTAAAACTGCACGATCAAAATTAATATTATTCACCAATGTATTATTTATAATTTTCTGCTACTTTCTGGGACTATAGTTACTTTAAATTTTGTGACCTTTTAGTTTCACCCCATCTTCGTTTTGTGATTTATTACTTAAAAAGTATTGTGTTGGCGCACAAATTGAGTTACTGTAAGTCAAGATATAAAATTTGACATTTCTTATCACTAGAAAGCTTCCTCTGTGATAAAGCCATACATTTAAATTAAAAAAAGTCAAAGGTTAAAAAATCTGTAGAAATAATTTTACGTATTATTAAAGTTAATCATGCGTTATTAATTAGAATAAATTAAGTTGCTCAAATTTGAAAGCACGCAAAACATTTAAACATAAACTTTTCAAAATTGATCTTGAAAAATTATTCTTATATAATTTATTATTTATCATAATAATAAAATTTGAGTTTAATATTTTCATAAATGTTCATGCACTTAATCTATGTGTATTAGGGTGGTCCAAAAAACGTTTTTCGAACTAGAGGGTAATGTTTAACGTGGACAATTTCTGGATTTACGAAAAATTAGAATGATACTTCAGGGTTTGACGAAAGTGGCCAAATTTTTTAAGGATTGGAGGGGAGTGTCTATGGAATAAAACAACATTAACAACTTTTATTTTCAACTTCCCTTACCCCCTCCCTCCCCAACACAACGCCTCAACTATGACTCACAAATTTAAAAAAATACATTTTTACGTATTATTGTTCATTTTCAGCATTTTCTGCCGTCTTTTTTGATACAAATTAATACTAATTGACAATTTGAATATCCTTCATGACTTTTCTAACAATTTTTAATTGTTTAAATAAATGTAACTTATTTAAACAATTATTTTTTCCAATAACTGTAAAAAATAATCGTATTTTCTTAATGAAATGTAAGTTGGTCATTGATTGGCGTGATAAATTTTTTAAAAAACATCATGTGATTATGTAAACAATTAATTATTGTTAATTTTCAAAATTTCAAAAAATCGCGCCAGAGATGTCCACTTTTTCTCACATTGGTAGCCTCTGCTACTTATTACTGAATAGTTACACCATTTGATACTTTTTTTCTAATGATGAACAAATTTATATTTGTTTAAACAACTATTTTTTCAAAAAATATTTTAAAAATCGAATTTTTTGAATTAAACATAATATTAAATGATTTTGAGCATTGACAAATTCTGCTGAAAACTTTATGTCATTGTTTAAACAATAAGTTATTGTTTACTTTCAAATTTTCTTCAAATTGAGTATCTGTGGTTTACATCCTTTTTGGCGTACTATTAAATAAATCATAAAAGGCATAATAAAATTTAAGTTATAAAAGTACATTTATTATTGTATTCTTCATATTTTTACTATCTTAACCATGATGATATTATAAAAAAGTACATCCAATAATAAAAATTATGATTCTAGTTTTAACAATTTCTTTAAATAACATCGTTAAGGACGAAAATAGAATAAATTAAAAATGGAATAGAAAATATAATGTTTAAACATATTTGTTGGGGAAAAATAATTGTTTAAACAATTAAAAAATGGTTATTATATTCTTCCAATACAGTATAGGGTAGGGTGGGGCGAGATGAGCATAGTTGTCTTTTTCACGTCAGTATTTAAAATCTGCTAATTCAATGCTTGAAAGTAAGTCGTTATATACATATATTCTACAAACATTAGTTAATACTAAGAGTATTATAAAACGAAAACATATCCATTAGTAATTATTTGTATTAAAAAAGACTGCAAAAAATGCTGAGAATTAACAGTAATACGTAAAAATGTAGTTTTTTATTTCTAGTTCATATTTGGGGCATTGTTGGGGGGGGGGGGCGTAATGATGGGTTAAAAATGAAAGTTATTGGTATGGTTTTATTTCGGAGACATTCCCCTTCAATCTCTAAAAAATTTACCTACTTTTGATCAAACCCTGAAGTATCAGTCCAATTTTCCGAAAATCCTAAATTTTCCCATGGGCAATATATGGGATTTTCAAGTGCCCGGTGGCATGTGTTGATATTGGAATTTCAAAACAATAGAAAAATACGGATTTTCTTTTTTCGGAAATGGAAACTTTGGGGGGTTTCTTTTCCTATAGAGTGAACAAACTTTGGGGGGTTTCTTTCTCTATAGAGTAAACAAATTTTTAATGCATTTTTGGACCATCCTAATATGTATGCTTAAATTATTACTCGAATTATCACCGTCCTTTTAATGCTCTTTTCAATAATTTCAAAATTTATTCATGCATTAATTGATTCAAAATTTTGTTTTATTATCCATGGCAGAATGCGGCTGAGTATTACCGACTGCGAGCGATTACGTGGGGTTCTACGTCGACCTGAAAGTGGGCGCAATGCGAATCTAATGCAGTCTTTCGTGCCGTCCTTGCAGTACCCGTCATCTCTAGCAATCTCACTGACAGATTCTTGAGTGTATAGCCCCTCGAATTTATCAAAGGAGGTCTTAGGGATCGTGCACATAATACGTAACGCGTTTTTCTTTTTTTTTATATCGTTGTATCCCTTTTGGCTTCGTGGAAATTTTATTCTCGTCATTATTTAAACAAATGAAAAACGCGTTACGTATTATGTGCACGACCCCTTATGTCTGTGCTAAGTCTATCTAAAAATAATTTCCAGTGGTATAAAATAATTTAAAAAAAAATTGTATTACGTTATGAAGAAACTAATTAACAGAAGTTATTTTTCGGGATTGAGCATGGTTAGGTCATTGATGTCTAGATTTTTGGTATAAAATTTGAAAGAAAATAAAGTTTTATTACGATTATTTGTTTAAATAATTAATCATTGTTGTCAATTTGTAAATTTTTATAGCAAAAAGTCATCAGTAAGACGTTTTTATTCGATTCCGTAAACAAAAGTTGACCGTATTCGTTGAAATATAGCCAAACTCTACTTGTTTATGAATATTGTTCAAATAATCAACAATTATTGTCAATATGAAAACTATCATTAGGTCGAGTCATCGAAAAGACATTCTTAGTCAATTTCGTATACAACAATTGAGTCTGTTCGTTTGAAAATAGCAAAACTGTGCATTTGTTTATGAAAATTGTTTATTAAATTAATCATTCTTGTAAATTTGCAAAGTATCGTAGCAAAGAGTTATCGGAAAGACATTGTTGGTTGATTTCGTAAACAAATGGAGCCTATCCTCTGAAAAATAGCCAAACTCTGAATTTTTGTATGAAAATTATTTAAATAATTAATATCTCTTGGAAATTTGCAAGGCAACATAACAAAAAGTCATAGGAAATATATTCTTATTTATTCTGTAAAAAAGTAAGCCTATTCGTTGAAAAATAGCCAAACTCTGAATTTGTTTATGAAAGTTATTTAAATAATTAATAACTCAGTGGGCACAAACGTTAAAGAACGTTATTAGAACAGCTCAAAAACGTCCTAAGTCAGTCCGAATAACGTTCCTTAAACATACAATGTTCCAGAGCCGTTTTAAGGACGTAAAGCGAGCGTAAGGGTAAACGGGAAACTGAGTGACTGGTTCGATATTACGCAAGGCGTGAAACAAGTATGCGTTATGTCTTCGTGGCTATTTATCATATTCATGGATAAGTGTCTAAGAACTGCACTCTTCGACGAAGAAGGTGTAGATCTCCAAACAGTTAAGGTACGTGGGTTAGCTTTCGCAGATGACAAGATTGTTATGGCAGAATCAATCGAGGACTTGCAAAGAATGTTGAATAAACTTCATACAAGAATGAAGGACATGGGACTCAAAATTAACGTAAATAAAACAAAAATCATGGTGTTTGAGGGAAAGAGTCAGAAAACAATGTGCAACATTGTCCTAAATGATGAGAGATTAGAACAAGTTAACAAGTACGTATACCTAGGTAGTCTATTCACTAGCGACGGAAAAATAGATGGGGAGTTAGATAGGCGCATAAATTAGGGTAAACAGGTTATCGGTACACTGTTAGAAAAATCTCTACTAAATTTAGTATACATGTAATGGAAGCAAGAATGCATAACATGAAATTAAATTTAGTATACCAGCGTACAGTAAATTGAGTATATTCATACTCAATTTAGTATAGAAGTATATGAAATTTAGTATACGCGTGTACTAAATTCAGTATAAATATACTAAATCTACTGTACGCTGGTATACTAAATTTAATTTCATGTTGTGCATTTTTGCTTCCATTACATGTATACTAAATTTAGTAGAGATTTTTCTAACAGTGTAGAGCAGGGTCCATATACGGTAGCGAAACATGGACATGTCAAGAAAAGGACAGGAGTAAAATTAACGCGATCGGCATGAGACCTCTGCACATAATATGCGGGAAAACACTGATGGATAAAGTCCGAAACGAGACAATCCTCAAAGAATGTGGTGCAAAAGAGACAATAGTTGACACATGGGAAAGAAATCAGTTAAGATGGTTCGGTCATCTTGAAAGAATGAAAGATGAGCGACTGACCAAACAAGTGTACAAAGGGAAAGTAAATGGCAGAATGCCTAGAGGTAGCCCGCCGAAAGAATGGTTAGAATCGGTAAATGAGACATTAATCCGAAGAGACGTAAGAAGCCATAGAAACACAAGAGCTTGCATGAAAAAATGCATGGACGTGAAGGAAGCTAGAGTAGTATGCTAGGACAGAAAAGTGTGGCGACAAATAGTTTGTAAACAGAGTGACAATAGAATGAATGAAGCCTGAAACAAAGACCTTGGATTCTAATGGGCCCAAGTGGGGAACCATACATAACAATTTTGTGAGGCTCTTCACTTGGGGTGATCGCTAGAGAGATTGATCAGCAACCTGGGTCGGAGCAGTGTTGCGGAATAAACGTGTCATTTTAATAAATGACACGAGAATTCCAGATCAATCTAAAACATATATACCTAACACCTATATACCTATCTACTTTACACCTATATACCTATCTAACTTGTAACTATATACTCTATACCAATACACCCATATACCCAATACTATTTTCCAACCGAGCAAGTCACGCCTACCCCGAAAGGGAAATGGCTTAATGGTATAATAATTTGGAACATGAAACGTTTTCAGAACATTATTTGGTCTGACTTAGGACAGTTTTTAAAACGTTCAAATCACGTCTTTTGACTTGTACGTCCAAGGAACGTTTTTAGAACGTTCCAATTACGTTCTTAAATTTCGTGCCCACTGGGAATTCATTGGAATTTGCAAAGCATTATGAAAGAGAGTCATCGGAAAGATATTCTTAGTTGGTTCTATAAAAATTAACATATTCGTTGAACAATAGTCAAACACTGAATTTTTTTATGAAAATTGTTTGAATAACTAATAATTCCTTATAATTGGCATATATCATAGAAAAGAGTCATCGGAAAGACATTATTAGTTGACTCCGTACACAAATTGAGCCTATTCGTTGAAAAATAGCCAGACTCGGAATTTGTTTATTAATATTGTTTAAGTAATCAACAATTGTTATTAATTTGGAAAGTATCATAGCGAAAAACATTATTTGTTGATTCCATAAACAAATTGAGTCTATTTATTGAAAAATAGCCGAACTGTGAATTTGTTTATGAAGATTGTTTAAATAATTATTAATTCTTGGGAATTCGCAAAGAATAATAGAAAAAAGTCATCGGAAATATATTCTTATTTATTCTGTAAAAAAGTAAGCCTATTCGTTGAAAAATAGCCAAACTCTGAATTTATTTATGAAAATTGGATGAATAATTAATAATTTTTGTAAATTTGCAAAGTATCGCTGCAAAGGTTTATTCTAAAGACATTCTTTGTTGATTTCATGAAAAAATTGAGCCTAGTGACTGAAAAATAGCCAAACTCTGAATTTGTTTATGAACATTATTTGAATAATGAATAATTCTTGTAAATTTGCAAAGTGTCATATCGAAGAGTCACCGTAAAAACATTCTTAGTTGATTCCGTAAGAGAAAATTAGGCCTATTCATTGACAAAAAGCCAAAATCGGAATTTGTTAATGAAAATGGTTTAAAAAATAAATAATTTTTGTGAATTCACAAAGCGTCATAGCAAAGAGTCATGAAAAGATATTCTTAGTTGATTTCATGAAAAAATTGAGCCTATTTGTTGAAAAATAGCCAAACTGTGAATTTGCTTATAAAAATTGTTTTAAAAATTGCCAAGAAGCATATATTTTCAATTAAAAGTAATAAAACTTTTATTTCTCTCACATTTATACCAAATCTATGGATTTCAATGAGTTGAACATTCCCAATCTCGAAAATAACTTTTGTTCATTAATTTGTTTATACCGTAATACACCATTTTTTATCATTCTCACCCACTGGAAATTATTTATAGATAGTTTTATCACAGATGTATAACCTTCTTTGATAAATCTGAAAATCGTAAAAAAATGGTACTTCTGAAAAGTTAAACAAAAATCTAAAGCTTCTTGTTGAATAAAAAATTAACAAAATTAATTGTAAAAACGAGCGGCAAAGGAATTACAATGTATACCTAAGTATTTCTACTTTACTATCGCATGAACGTTCCTTATGGGGCAATAAGTGTGTAATCGTGGAGTAACGCTTCCAAATGCATCGTGGCGTAACGCTTTCACGAAAACTTAACTCCCGAGTTCAAATAATCGCGCCTTATACATTGACAGCCAATGAAGAAAGCGAGTGGATTTCAGCCAATTGATCGGCGATGACATCTGATCGGAACACATAATTAAACTACTTTTTAGTATAGGAAAGAAGCTTTATTTCCATCAGGCTAGAAGTTGTTACAAAAATAAAATAATTATCTCTATAATAATGTTTTTAATTTGACTTTTAATTATTTGCTAAAAACTATTTCACTTCCCAGTGGGCACAAACGTTGAAGAACGTTATTAGAACGGCTCAAAAACGTCCTAAGTCAGTTCGAATAACGTTCCTTAAACATACAATGTTTCAGAGACGTTTTCAGGACGTATTTGGAACATGAAACGTTTTCAGAACATTATTTGGTCTGACTTAGGACAGTTTTTAAAACGTTCAAATAACGTCTTTTGACTTGTACGTCCAAGGAACGTTTTTAGAACGTTCCAATTACGTTCTTAAATTTCGTGCCCACTGGGTTTGGAATGAAGTATATAGTTCTATAAATAACTGATGGTAATATATTTCAAGCTCTATAAATTTGCAAACATTTAAATATGACTTCGACCCTTTGTTTGAAGGAGTATAACTTGAATACGTGCCCAGCTTATAATAAGTTCATAGAGCAGAACGAAGGAATTTCCTTGAACGAAGAAGCACCGACTAGGCGTATCGTAATCGTAGTGGGTAAGCAGAATCCAGAACGTGCATGCTTTCTTAAAATTAAATATACGCGCGAGTAACTCTGAGTACACACGTACTCACACTCTGGTGGACATTTAAATTTCCCAATTCCAGGGACGAGTTCATAAAATGCGAAAGGGTCTTAAGCTAATATTGAAAATTTATATTTTTATATCAATTTGTCACTACAGAAAAAGTAAGTACAGTAGCAAATTCAAATGAAGAATTATTTCCTCTTTAGCGTCGAAAATAAAACTTTATAACAAAAGTCTGAGAAACTGATAATGAAAAAAAAAAAAATTCTTCGTCCCCTAGCCGAAAGTACGTCTTCCCGGTCGCATTTCTATCTATCTATTGGCTATGAGATTTTTGTGGCTCGCTGACGTAGCAACGCTCAGTATTGTGTTATTGTGTACTTAGTTTCTGAAAAATATTTATATTGACAGGTGAATGGAAAAAAAGAGAGTGTCGGTTTGTTGAACCTCAAAACTGATCGTTTAACGTTATTGTGATTTTTGTACTCAAAAATACGGCACAAAACCTCAAAAATGATCGACTCCTCGTCTGAAGGATCTGCGGGCGAGGAAGAAGTATTACGAAAAAATAAAAAATATGTGTTTTTGATACGCGCCCCGACCAGCAAAACCTCGGCTTTGCAAACATCGCGTCGGGCGGGCGGGCGATCGAATCCCATGCATCCGCTCAGCTGACCGAGAGCAGCAGCGCGGCGGCGCTACGCGAGGTAGCCGGGAGGGTGTACTGATGCAGGCCACAAAAGAAAAAGCATCCGAGTTGGCAGCCGACGACGCATTTGATTAATTATCATTAATTATTAAACATAATTCTGGCTGAGGATGAAGAAAAATAGTATACGACACACGGCCAGAAATACTGGATGCCCTGGCGTACGTGATATGAGGCCTCGGCTTAACCTCGGCCTTCATATCACACACGCCCGGAAATCCAACTTTCTGGCCTTGGGTCGTAATATACTATTTGAAAAATTTCGAATACGCTAGACATAAAAAATAAATCTAATGTTGAAAAAAAGATTTTTGTAAATTATTAGTATATTATATTTTGCAATATATAATAATAATAATAATAATAATAATATAGACCTTTATTAATGCAATTGAGAATAATTACAGGGTTATAATTAATAAGGTACAAATTGCATCAAATGGCGAGGTACAGTGGTGACTGCTTTACAACCTAACCATATATTAAATACATTATATAATATTTATTTTTGTCTCAGGCTTGAGATGGTTACAGCCCAATATACGTAGGAGGCATTTTTTTGGATTTTTATTTTTGTGAAAAGTCTGCACGGGGCTGTTCCGATATATATTTTCAGTCACGGGCGCATTTTTTTTGTAATGCAATCAAGTGACCTGCTAAGAGCTGTGTGCCTAATTTGACACATTGGACAAAGTCTTGTTTTT
>CAKNYM010052727.1:161337-229566 GCA_932195095.1 Andricus curvator | reverse complement strand
GGGGGGGGGGGGGTCACCTTGAGCATTACGCCAATGTTGAACTTACACACACTTACTGTATAAAAGCGTTACGTAGGGGGGGGGGGGGGGTCAGAATGTCAGGAACAAGCATTACGTGTTTTTTGAACGGCCACACATAGGAACAAGAAATAATAATTTATGTTATATGAAATAATTTTTTTTACTCGCAACAAACATACAGTTGAACTGTGCAATGTTGGTCACTCCTGCGGTTTAAGCGAAGCATATGGACTAGGCAAATCTTTTATTTATGCTGTCAGAGTGAGTCATTTGTTGATCTTACGGTTTTCAATATTGTAATATTGACCTTCACTACATTAATATTGTATAATATTCATAATTGGTGAAAGATGAAATTATAAACTGAGGTTAGAGATATAATTAAGAACTTAAAAAACGGTAAGGCTGCTGGTGTAGACCTGACAGGTTGTGCGAATTGATACATTTATGTGTTGAGACGGGAGAAGTCCCAGACGATTGGAGAATAGCTATTTGTGATACAAGTGCGCAAAATAGGCGATTGCCAACGAGTGTAAATTTGTCAGCATGAGCCGGAGGCTCGAAGCACGAGTCGGAGGTTAGCGCACGAGCGAAGCGAGTGCGAAAACGAGGACGAGTGCGAAGAGCTGAAGGCGAATGCTGAAATCACACGAGTCAGCAATTGCCTGTGCGCACGTGTATCACACGCTATTTTTTGCAACAACCTTCCGAGAAAGTTGTACTAAGAGAAAGACAAAGGAAGAAATGTTTACTGTTGCGGGGGGGAAGGGTAAGCGGTGAAACCCTCAGCGAAACGAAAACAAATTCTAAAAATACGAAATTTTAATTAAATTAAATCGAAATATATGAAAATAACTAATATACTATCTGGTGGAGTACACTCTTCACCAGTTTGATTCGAATCTTTATTTAAGTCCATCTTCTTTTGACAATGAGAAGGAAAATTTCACTTGCACTCTAAACACGTCGACTTGAACCTCACACCTGTCATCAGCTGTTCGCTTGGACACTGAGCGCTGCTGTTGCTACGTTGCCCCCGAATTGTCGCGATGCGGAAAGTTGCCCATCTGCAAAGTGCGCATGTGCGTACATTCCGCTGATGTGGAAAGTATATAAGAATCGAACTGCGCATGCGCCAATATCATTCCCGCATTGTTATCCGGAATGAGTCACTTTGCATATAATTTAGCTACATGGAACGGAGTACTTTCGAGGTGGGTGTTGCAAAAAATCGATTATCATACCAATATACAAAAGAAAGGGAGCTAAAAGCAACTGCAATAGTTACAGTGGTATCAGCTTATTAAGTACCGTAAGTAAAATATACTCAAAAATACTTATTCGTAGGGTAATGAAAATTACAAAAGAGAAGATATGGGAAGTCCAAAGTGGATTTATGCCAGGAAGATCATGTACAGATCAGATATTTAGCTTAAGACAGATCACAGGAAAAAGCTTCAGAGTAGGAAAGAAAGTTTTCTGTGCATATGTTGACCTAGAAAAGGCATTTGACAAGGTAAATAGAAGTAAACTTTGGGAAGTCCTTACAGAGTACACAGTCAATGGATGGCTCATACAAGCCATAAAAACAATATATACAGCTAGTAAAGCGAGTGTAAGGGTTAATGAGAAACTGAGTGACTGGTTCGATATTATGTAAGGCGTGAAACAAGGATGCGTTATGTTCTCATGGCTATTTATCATATTTATGGATAAGTGTCTAAAAATGGCCCTTTCCGACGAAGAAGGTGTAGATCTCGAAACAGTGAAGGTACGTGGGTTAGCTTCCGCAGATGATAAGGTTGTTATGGCAGAATCAATCGAAAACTTGCAAAGAATGTTGAATAAACTCAATACAAGCATTAAGAACATGGGCCTCAAAATTAACGTAAATAAAATAAAGGTCATGGTGTATGGAGGAAAAAGTGAGAAAACAATGTGCAACATTGTCCTAAATGATGAGAGATGAGAACAAGTTGACAAGTACGTATATCTGGGTAGCCTATTCATTAGCGACGGAAAAATAGATGGGGAGTTAGATAGGCGCATAAACGAGGGTAAGAAGGTTATCGGTAGAACAGGGTCCATTCTCAGAAATAAAAACATATAAAAAAAAACTAAAATGGCCATACATAATTCTACATTTGTACCAACTGTACTACACGGTAGCGAGACATGGACCTGTCAAGAAAAGGACAAGAGTAAAATTAACGCGATTGGCATGAAACCTCTGCGCACAATATGCGGGAAAACACTGATGGACAAAAGTCCGAAACGAGATAATCCTTAAAGAATGTGGTACAGGAGAGACACTAATTGACATATGGGAAAGAAATCAGTTAAGATGGTTCGGACATGTTGAAAGAATGAAAAATGAACGACTGACGAAACAAGTGCCCAGTGGTAGACCGCCGAAAGAATGGTTAGAATCTGTGAATGAGACATTAATCCGAAGAGACATACATAAGAAGCCATAGAAACATGAGAGCTTGCATAAAAAAATGCATGGACGTGAAGGAAGCTAGAGTAGTATGCCAGGACAGAAAAGTGTGGCGAAAAATACTTTGTAAACAGAGTGACAATAGAGTGAATGACACCTGAAAGAAAGACCTTGGATACTAATGGGCCCAAGTGGGGAACCACACACCCGTGTGGAAAAATTTCGTGGCGCTGTACTGTTTCTGTCCAGTCCGCCTTGAGTCGACACTGGCGCTCCACAGGCTGACTGTCCAGTGGCTAGACTGGGATGTAACGCTCGGATCGACTAGTTTCTAGACAGATCGGCTATTTTGATAAAAAATAATTCATAATTAAATAATATAATTATTTTTTATGCCATAAAAGTCCAATATATAGATTTTGCAGTTAATTAAAAATATAAAAAAAGTTTTTGTACAAAAAAAAAGAAAAAATGAGTTTCCGCAAATCTCTTGTACATACGCCGGGTGTCGAACTTCTGATGTAACTTCCTATTATATTCTTGTAACTTTGTCCCGTCGCCTTAACACCTCGGCCATCTAAAAGTTAAATTTTTTTTTATTTTTGTCGTATATGAATTTCAATTCATTACATCCTAATATTTATTTGAATAAAACATGAACAATTTTTAAGCATTAAAATTGCTTGATGTGTGAATAAATCATTGAAAAAAATAAAGTTTGTATGATTTTCTTGCGGTTAGGCTACGAAATAATGATTTTTTTTTACTATTTTAAAGAATTAATACGTTAGGCAAGTTTGAGCGCGCCTAGGGCGCGCGACTGTTGGATCTCGCGCTTCGCGCTCGATCATATATTTATCTCGCGCTTCGCGCTCGATTATGTGTTCACCTCGCGCTACGCGCTCGGGCGTATTTGCATCGCGCTTTACGCTAGGCTCCTCTAGATTTTTGAACTTCGTGTTCGACATCGATGAAAAGAAAAAGTTTGTTTGCAAATATTATAAAATTATCAAAACCTCTACATATTAAGTGATTGTTAAATTTATTTTTATTTTAGACTGAAAAGGAACTTTATTTACTCAAGGTTCTATCGACCTTAAGGAACACATTCTCATCCAGAGACTCGCGCTTCGCGCTCGATATTTGATTTGAAAATCATTTGAACCGTATGATAGAAACAAAAAAGTTTGAGCGCACTTACGGCGTGCGATTTGGTAAATACACTGAGCGCGCACTTTGTGCTTCGTATTATATGTTCTTCATATACAAAATACTAAATTTGTATTTGATTTCAAATGAAAAGTAATGATATAATTCAGGCGACAAATTTTATTAGTTAACATTTTATTTTAGCTTGTGCCGTTTATCAAAAAAGTTAAATTTTTCATTTTGAATATATTCTTACCACAAAAATTGATTACGGGTGTGTAAGTCTTTTTTGAATGCACAATTTTTGTTCATTTATATGTTTTCGTACCTTGCATTGTTTTTTCAAAAATTTGATTTTTTTTACTGTCAATGTTATTTTCACGAATAAAACGAAAACCACGCATCCTATCGAAACATGAGTCACAATAAATTTGTACCTCTTCCTTGGATGAACAAATTTTGTTTTGGTCATTTTTTCGTAGCTGGTAATATTCGTCTGAAAATTTGATTTTTCTATTTTCAATGCTGTTTTTTACGAATAAAACAAAAACTACGCGTCATATCAAAAAGTGAATGTTAAGAAATTTGTAGATCTTTTTTAGGTGCACAATTTTGGAGAGATGATATTTTCTGGTATCTTGCATAGTTTTACAGCAAAATGGCTTTTTTGATTTTTCATTAATTTTTTGTGCGATCAAAATTTGAATTTTTTATTTTTTGGAAAATTCAAAAAGTTGTTATGAAAATATTATAGGGTGTTCAGAAATCAACGTTTTTCTCCTCTTGACTTTTTTTCATATCGTGCGTTTTTCGGCTTAAAATGTTAATTTTCGTTTGTTTTTTGGAATTTTGAAAATGCTATAACTCCAGTAATTTTTTTTTTATCACGAAAAGTCATAAGAATACTTTGTTCGTCATTTTGCGTACTACTAATAACCGTACATAGAATTTTCAAATCTTCCAAAAAAGTGGTCTCAAAAATTTTCAAAATGTGCTCACTTTTTGGATTTTCATCCAAAATAGCTGGTTAACGAACTCGTTCTCTATTTTTGGGCCATAAAAAAGTGTGCCAAAGCTCAATCAAATCTGATCATTTTTTCGAAAGTTATCGTGGCTACAGACAGACAGACAGACAGACAGACTACAGACAGACAGACACCTTCGTAAAAATCGTTTTTTCTAGCTCAGGGGGTCTCGAAACGTGGAGATTTGATGAAAACCGACTATGTCAAATTTTACATAAAACCAATACCTTCTCATTAGAATGAGAATGTAAAAATGTTCTTAAACATTCTTAAAAAAAATCGTTCTTAAGAATACAGTTCTTGTATTAAGATTTTGATCACCTTCAACTATTATTGTTTACTATCTAAAATATGTAATAGTGTACAATTAATTATTGCTTAAGCATTTGTGCAATTGTGTATTGTAATTTCCTAAATCTTTGAATTCACCTCTGTAATTTTTGTTTAAGTCCAAACCGTCATTCTATCTAGAAACTAGTTAAAATCTGGACGTAACGAACTCCTAGATAGCGCCAAGACTGGGACTAGACAGCAGAAAGTTTTGAATCAAACACGTAGCAAAAATAGACAGCGCCAGTGTAGCGCCAGGCTAGTATTGCGTGAATAGACCGGCTTGAGAAAAACTGTACTGGCTTTAGCATGATTCAAGAGCGCCACGAAATTTTTCCACACGGGCATAACAATTGTGTAAGGCTCTTCGCTTGGGATGATCGCTAGAGAGATTGACCAGCAACCTGGGTCGGAGCAGTTTTGCGGAATGAACGTGTCATTTAAATAAATAACACGAGAATTCTAGATCAATCTAAAAAATCTATACCCCCTACCTCACATTACTCCTTTCCTCACCGAGCAAGTCACACCTACCCCGAAAGGGAAATGGTTTAATGGTATTATTATTATACCATTAAGCCATTTCCCTTTCGGGGTAGGCGTGATTTTCTCGATTGGAAAATAGTAACGTGTAGATGGCTATATAGGTATACGGTAGATAGGTATATAGGTGTAAGGTATAGATATTTTAGATTGATCTAAAATTCTCGTGTTATTCATTTAAATGACACGTTCGTTCCGCAATACTGCTCCGACTCAGGTTGCTGATTAATCTCTCTAGCGATCACCCCAAGCGAAGAGCCTCACAAAATTGGTATGTGTGGTTCCCCACTTGGGCCCATTAGTATCCAAGGTCTTTGTTTCAGGCGTCATTCACTCTATTGTCACACTGTTTACGAACTATTTCTCGCCACACTTTTCTGTCCTGGCATACTACTCTAGCTTCCTTCACGTCCATGCATTTTCTCATGCAAGCTCTCGTGTTTCTATGGCTTCTTATGTATGTCTCTTCGGATTAATGTCTCATTCACAGTTTCTAACCATTCTTTCGGCGGTCTATTTCTGGGCATTCTGCCATTTACTTTACCTTTATACACCTGTTTGGTCAGTCGTTCATCTTTCATTCTTTCAACATGTCCGAACCACCTTAACAGATTTTTTTCCCATATGTCAACTAGTGTCTCTCCTGTACCACATTCTTTAAGGATTATCTCGTTTCGGAATTTGTGCATCAGTGTTTTTCCGCATATTGTGCGCAGAGGTTTAATGACAATCGCGTTAATTTTACTCTTGTCTTTTTCTTGACATGTCCATGTCTCGCTGCCGTATAGTACAGTCGGTACAAATATAGAATTATGTATGGCCATTTTAGCTTTTTTTGATATGTTTCTATTTCTGAGAATGGACACTGCTCTACCGATAACCTTCTTACCCTCATTTATGCACCTACACTGTTAAAAATGTTTGGAATTCTCCAACACTTCTACAATACAAGCGTAAGGTAAAATTGCAAACACGGTATTGGAATGACGAAATTGTAATACATGTATTGTAAGTGCTGTAAATCGTGAAGTCACCGTCGAGCATTCCAATACATGTACCCGTGTGGAAAAATTTCGTGGCGCTGTACTGTTTCTGTCCAGTCCGCCTTGAGTCGACACTGGCGCTCCACAGGCTGACTGTCCAGTGGCTAGACTGGGATGTAACGCTCGGATCGACTAGTTTCTAGACAGATCGGCTATTTTGATAAAAAATAATTAATAATTAAATAATATAATTATTTTTTATGTCATAAAAGTCCAATATATAGATTTTGCAGTTAATTAAAGATATAAAAAAAGTTTTTGTAAGTTTTTGTTGTAACTTTGTCCCGTCGCCTTAACACCTCGGCCTTCTAAAATTTAATTTTTTTTTCATTTTTGTCGGATATGAATTTCAATTCATTACATCCTAATATTTATTTGAATAAAACATGAACAATTTTTAAACATTAAAAGTGCTTGATGTGTGAATAAATCATTGAAAAAAGAAACTGTGTATGATTTTCTTGCGGTTAGGCTACGAAATAATGATTTTTATTATTTCAAATAATTAATTCGTTAGGCTTAATTATCATTTAAGCAATCAATAAATAATTAAAATAAATTAAATAAATCATTTATGTTCAAATTTGATTTTCTGGAATATCATCAATATTATATATAGCATTATACATATTATAATTATTATAAATTCAATATAAATTTATTATAACTTGACTATATAATTCAATTGAAAAAAAATGTTTTTAAACATTCTTAAAAAAATCTTTCTTAAGAATACAGTTCTTGTATTAAGATTTCGATCACCTTCAAACATTATTGTTTACTATCTTAAATATGTAATAGTGTACAATTAATTATTGCTCAAGCATTTGTGCAGTTGTGTATTGTAATTTCCTAAATCTTTGATTCAAAAATGATTATTTTCGGAATTCACCTCTGTAATTTTTGTTTAAGTCCAAACCGTGATTCTGTCTAGAAACTAGCTAAATTCTGGACAATCTTTATATATTCAAATTCGTAACGAACTCCTAGATAGCGCCAAGACTGGGACTAGACAGCAGAAAGTTTTGAATAAAACACGTAGCAAAACTAGACCGCGCCAGTGTAGCGCCAGGATAGTTTTGCGTGAATAGACCGGCTTGAGAAAAACTGTACTGGTTTTAGCATGATTCAAGACTGTCACGAAATTTTTCCACACGGGTATTGCAGCGTTTATAAGTCGAAAATTGTGCACAAGGAATTCACAGAATTAATGGAATTCACGGAACTCAAGTAATTCGCGGAATTCACGGGATTCATGGAATTCACGTAATTCGCGTAATTCATGGAATTTACGGAATTCATGGAATTCACAGAAATCATATAGAATTCACGGAAGTCATGGAATTCACAGAATTCATGGTATTCACGGAATTCATGGAATTCACAGAATTCATGGAATTCACAGAATTCATGGAATTCACAGAATTCACAGAATTCACAGAATTCACAGAATTCATATAGAATTCACGGAAGTCATGGAATTCACGGAATTCACGAAATTTATGGAATTCACGAAATTCATGGCATCCACGGATTTCGCGTAATTCATGGAATTCACGGAATTCATGAAATTGAAGGAATTCATGGAATCCACGGAATTCATAGAATTCAAAAAATTCATGGAATTCACGGAATTCACAGAATTCATGGTATTCACGGAATTCATGGTATTTGCGGAATTTATGGAATTCACGGATTTCATGGAACTCACAGAATTCATAGAATTCACGGAATTCATGGAATTCAATGAATTCTCGGAATTGACTCTATTCACGGAATTCGCGGAATCAACTGAATTCAAGGAATTCACGGAATTCATGGAATTCAAGGAATTGACGGAATTTATGGAATTCAAGGAATTCACGGAATTTAAGGAATTCAAGGAATTCACGGAATTAATCGAATTCAAGGAATTCACGGAATTAATCGAATTCAAGGCCAACGGCCATGCCACGCTGAAAAACCCAGTTCTCGTCAGATCACTGAAGTTAAGCAGCGTTGGACGCGGTTAGTACTTGGATGGGTGACCATTCAAGAATACTGAGTGCTGTTGGCACATCGTGGGTGTGGTGAGCCCACACTTGTAGTTATTTATAACTACAAGAAAACAATCCACCTAGAAACACTACCCGAATCGGGTAGTGTCACGCCTACCCTGAAAGGAAAATGGCTTAATGGTATACAAGCAATTCACGGAATTTATGTAAC
Source organism: Andricus curvator (assembly GCA_932195095.1). Taxonomy (NCBI): domain Eukaryota; kingdom Metazoa; phylum Arthropoda; class Insecta; order Hymenoptera; family Cynipidae; genus Andricus; species Andricus curvator. The sequence continues at coordinate 220,807 of CAKNYM010052727.1, read as the reverse complement.
CCAAGGTTTTCAAGAAATTCGTGTCATCCAAGTAATTCACGGAATTCAAGGAATTCATTGAATTCACGAAATTCACTGAATTAACGAAATTCATTGAATTCGCCGAATTCACGAAATTCACTGAAGTTACGGAATTCCATGAATTCCTTGAATTCCCTGAATTCATTAAATTTCGTAATTTCCTTGAATTCTGTGAATTCAATGAATACCATGAAATCGACAAATTTCTTGAATTTCATGAATTCCGTGAATTCATTAAATTCCATCAATTCCATGAATGACTTGAATTTCACGAATTCATTGAATACCACGAATTCCTTGTATTTCGTAAGTTCCTTGAATTCCGTGAATTCTTAAATGTCGTGAATTCCACGAATTCCTTGAATTTCATGAATTCCTTGAATCCCATGAAGTCCTTGCATTCTGTGAATTCCATGAAATCCTTGAATTCCGTGAAATCCTCGAATTCCGTGAATTCCATGAATTACTTGAATTCTATTAATTCCGCGAATTCCATGAATTCCTTGAATTTCGTGAATTCCGTAAATTCCGTGAATTCCTTGAATTCCATCAATTCCGTTAATTCCGTGAATTCTATTTCCTTTAATTCCGTGAAATCTTTGAATTCCTTGAATACTATGAATTCCATGAATTCCGCGAAATCCTTTAATTGCGTGAATTCCTTGCATTCCTGTTGCAGTTCTGTTGCCCTATATCTTCACCTCCTAATGATTCTTTAAAAGGGTCTGTTAAAGCGTCTCCTATCCCGTCTGTATCATATAGCATTTCACCGTTGCTGTTTCTCATGCTGTCAAACTCTGTACTTTTACTTTCCTTCATCTCTTTAAATAATAGTTTCATGGTTCCTTCAAACTCGTTTTGTATTTTCTTCTCTTCTTCTGTTCTGATTTTATCTTTACTTTCCTTGACTAGTCGTTTAACTTTCCTCTTTTTGTGTCTGTAATCATTTTCAAGTATATTTCTCTCCTCATCGCTAAGACCTGTGATGATCAACGTTCTCTCGTACGCTTCTTTCTTTTCTTGTCGGGCTGCCTCAATTTCATCATTTCACTATGCATCACCAGATTTTCTTCCTACAAACGCCGTACTGCATACTTCGGTCGCAGTTTTAACAATGCTATCCCGTAGCAAAGTCCACGCGCCCTCTATATCTTTATTGCTTCTAAGCGCCTCCCAAGTTGCCTCATCTATGCGTTCGTTTATCTTATTCTTAAAATCTATTCGCACTTCCGGTTTCTGTAAATTTTCAATCTTGATTCGCGTTTGTTTCGTTTTTTTTTGTTCTCGTTCTTCTCCATCCCCACTCTAAGTTTATTTTGGAGACTAGAAGGTAATGGTCAGTATTGCATTCGGAACCCCTCATTACTCTTGTATCTTTTACTAGTTCTCTTAGTCTTTCATCCGCAATAACGAAGTCAATTATACATCGGTTATTTCCTTTACACCAGGTGTACGTGTGGATCATGTTACGTCGGAACCAATTATTTGTAATAAATAGGCCCTTTTCTAAGCATAAGCTAACTAATTTCTCCCCGTTATAATTTTTTCGTGTTGGATCCCCAAACTTACCTAGCACCCTTTCTGTATCTGTATCCTGACGTTGGACGTCGACCCATCCGTTCATATCTCCTAGCAGAATTATTCTTTCACCTTGATCGCAAGTACTTATTGTATCATTCAAAGTGTCCCAGAAGGTGTATTTGACTTCTCTCGGATCGCTATAAACTGGGTCCTAGCAAGCTATGATGAATAATCTTCTGATTCCTACCTTCATTCTAGCCCACAACAATCTGGGAGATACAAAATCATGATCTTTGAGATGCTGTCTTGCTTTTTGATTCATAATTAAACCGACCCCTTGACTACCATGTGATTCATTACCTACTCCTGACCATATTTCAAAGCCGCCTTTCAACACCCCATTTTCTATGCTTCTACTTTCGCAACCCTTTTTCTTCGTTTCAGGTAAACATAAAATATCTAGTTTCCTTACGTGCATAGTTTCTCGAAGTTCTCTTACCTTAAGATCATTCACTCCTCTAGCATTCCAAACACCCAGTCTCCATTCGTCGCCTGAAACTCGACCTTTACGTTTACCGTGTGTATGCATTTCGTCAATCAAAGATGGAAACTGAGAGAGTCGCAATTGGTTGATGTTTTATGTTGAGAAGGTCACCAGCCTTCAGCAGCGTTGTATTAGATAGGAGTTCATATGTTCCCATCTGCCAATTCCCGGCCTACCTCTAGACAAGGAAAACCGTGAAATCTCTCATAAAGTATCATAAAATGCCGCAAAAATTTCATGGAATTCTATATTTCTTGAAATCTGAGATTCAAAACGCCCCAAAATTTCTTAAAAATATCTTGAAATTCTTTCAAATCATTGCATTCAACTGAAAAGCTCCATATAATATTTCAAACAAAGAAAATCCCCCCCCCCCCCCCCACCCCCAAAAAACTGACATATTATTTGGTGTGTATATATATATATATATATATATATATATATATACACTGAAAAAAAGGATTACTTGTACCAAGTGAATTTTACTTGGCTGAAGTAAGTGAAAGTCCTGTTTATTTTCAAAGAAATATTTTTTTGAGGCAAATAAAAATTCGCACGTTGAATGAAAAAAAGAATTTCTTTCAGCCAGACAAATGTTAATAGGATTAAGTTAACATTGTTTGATTCAAAAATACGACCTATTGGTTGGAGGGAAATATTTCTTTAAATCAAAGAAATATTAATTAAAGACAAAAATATACATATGAAATCAAATAAATGACTCATTGTTTCCAATGAATGTGCCATGAATGGGAATGGATATTTCTTTGAGATGAGAATATGTGAATTGATGGAAAGAAATATATTTTAAAGTCAAGCAAATATTTTATAGACTCACAAAACTATTTCTTCGCATCACATTTTTGAGTATTTGAAGCAAAAAAATATCCCACTGATTCAAACAGATATTTCTTTGGCCTAAGCCTTAAACCATGCGCTAGTGCTATAAAGTAGTTCGTACTTCAACTCTAGTACATATTTTCCTATATAAAAAAAATGGATTCTTTCAGCTTAAATCATAATTAACATTATTATTATTATACATATTTAATTTGAACAACGCATATAATTTAAAATCTTGATGAACCTGAAACAGGAAAATTCGATGACAAATCTACCTCCAGCAGGAATCGAACTTGGGTCCGTCGAGTGTCAAGTCCACAGCGATGACCACGACGCTGTCGCAACATGGAAATTATAAGGCGGAAAACCGTATTTAACCCTCACCATAAATGCCAAAGAAATATTTCTTCAAATCAAAAACATGGATATTGAATTTAACAACATATTTCTTTTATCTAAATAAGTATTCGATTGAAACCAATTATGCCAAATTATTGAATGTTTGATTTGAAAAAATAGTTACCTGATTGGAATAAATGTTTATTTGTTATGAATAATTTAATTCTAGTAAGCAAATGAAATATTTCCTTCAACTGAATAAATAAATATTTATGTAAACACAATATCTTGTGCATCTAAATAAATGTTTCATTGGTATAAATGCATGAATTCTTTGTAACAAATAAATCTATTTTTAATTTAATTAATATTATTTTGAATTAAATCATTTTTACTTTGGTTTAAATAAACTTAAAGACTTGATTCAAGTATGCACAATTAATTGATTCAAATGCGTCCGAATCAATTCAAAGAATCGAACTCATTGAATCAAATAAATATTTCTTTGAACGACTAATCAGATTTCAACGAATCTAGAACTTCGTAATCAAAGAAATGGTTTTCTTGAATATAAGAAATATTTGTTTGAATCAAGAAAATATAGCCAAAGAATTCATTTCTATAGATCAACAAAAAATATGTGTCTGGTTTAAATAAAAATTACTACTATTAAAGAATATTTTCTTGATGCTAAGAAATAAGATTCAAGTAAATGCATTTTCTTGGTTCCAAAAATTCTTTTTTTCAGTGTATATATATAATTAAAAAAAAAGAGTTAAACAACCACCGCAGGGTGCCACTGAGAGCAACTGCCATCTAAAAAATGACACCAGCTCCCAGTATAACCGTGTTAAGTCACACTTATGGCCACGTCTCACAACCGTGAGATGGGTGGTCACAGGGCACGACGAAATCACAACGACAGGCCGGCGAAACCCTCGTGTGTCTTGAGGACACGAAGCGACCGGGGGATGACAGCTTTCTGCATCCATCTCGCAAGTGCATGGGGATACTTTTGGCACGTGGGTATGGCTTTAAGGTTATGAACCAGTGATAGTTTCGCACCTCCGAAGGCAACTATCACAAGGGATTAAATAGCGCGTTTACGGAGAAATAATTAAAAAATAATCGTGCAAAAATAGACCGGCTTACTGGGCAGTTAGTATTTTATTTTTCGAAAGTGAGAAATTCGACCGTTCCCAACCATAAGTATATAACATTTTTCCTAATAAGAAAAGTGTACATTTTTCAACTGTACGTTTATTCTTATTATAAAAAGAAATATACAAAATGATTATATAGATGAAAAATGATTATATATATAATATAAGTTATTCTTTCTTTCTCGTATTTGTGTATACTGCTATTTTATCCAATTTTAGTGATGAAGACAAAATTTTTAATGAAAATTTTGTTTAAAAATTTTTTTTCTGTCGCTCAGGTTTTCAATTTTTCATCTCATCTCTATTATATATTTTTTGCCGATTTTATGGGGGCGTCCCATAATTTTGGCAATCTTTACAACAAATTTGTAGGGGTACATTTATGCTCTTATACGTATTTGTCTATTCTTATGAAATCATACATTTTATGACTCTTACCAGCGCATATTAATTTTTTTTAATCGGGCACAGAATAAGAGTTTTCCTTCATATTAGCTACAATTTTGTATTCATAAGACCTGAAAAAATTAGGGGAGTATTTTCTCACCCATAGAAACAAACTGTCGCGATAGGACCGCCGAAAAATAAAAACAAGTTTTTTGTAAACCACCCTAAATTAAATATTCATAAAAATAATGAATACTGTTGAATGCTGGTTTAATTGTAACTCAGAATCAGGTACTATAGGAGTTGATTCATATTTGTTTGCAAAATAAATTGTAGTTTATGAAGAAAGATTGCTATATTATGCATTTGTGTATAACAATTGCTTATAAAAATCATATATATTGTTTAGTGTTAGTTTTTTTTTTGCTAAAAACTATTCAGCGTCTGTCTAGCGATAATTTAACGTGAAAGAATCATGTTAACACAATCACAATTGTCGAAATTTTGCATTTATTTAAAAAAATGTGTTTATCACTAATATTTTATAAACAATTTCCCAATGGTAGCTAAAAAAGCGTGCCTTAATGGATTCCGATGCACTTTCACCTATTTGAGTCTCATCAAAATCGGTTTCCCAGGAGGGCGGTCCTCCCCTTGTCAAAGCACAGCGCGGCGAGAGTTAGAAACTTTGAACATTTTTTTCTCGAAAATAACAAAAAACACAACTTTTTGTTTTAATGTGAACTTAACAAGGCTTTAAATGTGATTAATTTCTTTAAATTTTTCTAATCAATGATCTTCTTCGGGTTGAAAAACAATCATTAAAAAATGTTTTTATTTAAATTAACAATTGGAAATTTACTTTGAATAATTTAATTTCATAAGCTTCGGCAATAATAAAGCAAGAATAAGTAAAAATAATAAAATATGAAACTTCACATCTAGCTTCACATCCCAAAATGACTCAAAACAGGGGAAGTAGTTCCACGAAAATAAGGGAATACACGGAGAAAAATGGATGTTTTTAAACGTAACATCTAGATATTCAGGGTTAACATATTTTATGTTTAACTATATGACAGCAATCTAGATGTTCAAAGTTAGGATCTGTAGATATTCAAAAGTGAGATGTTACTCTGAAACATCCAAAATGTTCAACCTGAAATATCCGAAATATTACATGTATGGTTATGTCAACTAACGGCTGTAAATATTTGAGGAATTTACTTACTTCTGAGCATTTAAGGAATTAATTGATAACTTATTTGTGAATTTAAAACTAAACTTGAATTTTCGTACATGAACGAAAAACAGATACAGGGTATGAAATGCCAATCAGATAATACATTCAGTCTAGCTGAGGTTATGTTTAATATTTTTAATTCAAAATAAAAAATAAAAACGGGGTAGGTAAGCTGAGAACGAATAATATGTAATCTGCATTTAAAATTCTATCTATTTGAGGTTACTTAAACTCATATTTTATTATAAATTCACAAACATTTTGTCAAATCACGTGTCACATGTTCAAAGGTGTTCGAGTCAATATAACCTCAAACTTAAGAACATTGTTCCGTCGTGTAGACAGTCAAAAGTCGTTATACAATTTTAATTGAGGATAGCTAATTTTGATTCTTTGAAAATGTTCAAAAATTGTAATATTCCATAATTGCAATATCGAAATTATATAGCCGTCAAATATAGTCGTGAAATTCGAATGTGCAATGCGCATGCGTTCAGATGATTTTAACCTCTGAATATGTTACAGTTTAACATAAAAATATTTTCACGCCTAACATCTCAAAAAGATAGTATATGCTTGGCATGAATATCTGCATGTTAGGCGGAACAATCTTACCCTTTGAACATCTACATTTAAACATCCATTTTTCTCCGTGTAGTAGGGGAATAAATTCTTTCAAGTAAAATTAATGTTGAAACGATATTGAATTCTATATAAAACGCTTTCTAAGATTTCAAATCGAGATATATTACAGTTTCAACAAAATAATTGAATCTTCAACCGAAATAGATTTCCTACCAAAAGAGGTGAATTTTCTACGCAGCAATCAGCTTCTCTCTGCAATCTGGTATTCTGGTATCTGGTATTCTGGCCCGAAAGTTTTTGAGTGCGGGGCATCCAGGAATGGTTACTGGACTGCTGCAAACTCAGTCGAGTTCCCAATAGAACACTATAAACTATACTTGGATTAAGACTTCGTCCTTCAGACAAATGAGACACGATATACAGGGTGTCCCACCACCTATGAACGTGCCGCTACTGGGTGATAGAGGACAAAAAAAGAAACAGAAATGTCCTCTGGCAAAATCTGATCTGGGCCTTAGTTTGGGCACAGTAAAGCATCAAAGTTGAGCATAATGAACCAATCAGAATCGAGCTTTAGCAACCACTTGTTTGGCTCATAAGTGTTAAGATAGTGTGCGTGCTGGCGGTTCACTTCAGATCCCGCAAAAATGTCACATCGTTGATCTTTGATTGTTTCCACAAGACGCGAAATTCAAGCCTTTAAATTTTTTTAAATTCTTAGTTGTTCTTGCAAACTTTTATTACCGTCCTTAAAATAACATAACAGTTGCTCAACCTAAAAAAGATGAATTTCAATTTAATACAGAACTTTCCTGACATTTCATGTAAGAAAACCAACAAAGATGTTTAAAATTCAGAAGACCAAACGAACTTTTGTTCTTCAAAATTAATCTACAAGTCTAAGATGAGAAAAAGCATTTCAAACCTCAAAAAGAAATTCTCTGTGATTCGTCGCAGAAATTTGGTTACATTTTTGTTATAAAACCAACAAAGTAACTTAAAACTCGCAGAAACAAAACAAACTTTTGTTATTGAAAATTAATTAACAAGTCTACGATAAGTAATTCTTTGCGATTCATTACAAAAATTTTGGTTACATTCATTGTAACAAATTTAAAAAAAATTAAAAATGGGAAATCCAAACAAACTTTTGATATTTAAAATTAACCAACAAGTCTAAGATAAGAAAACACATTTTTAACACCAAAAGTAATTCTCCGCAACTCTCTACACAATTTTTGTTACATTTAATGTAACAAAATTAAACAAAGAATTTAAAGCTCGGGAAACGAAACAAACTTTTGTTTTTCAAAAATAACCAACTAGTTTAAAATTCGAAAACACATTTTGAACCTCCAAAAGTAATTCTTTGCGATTCATTGCAAAAATTCTGCTACATTAATTGTAATAAAGTTAAAAATAGTTGAAGATGGCAAATCCAAACAAACTTTTCTTCTTCAAAACTAACCAACAAAAGTCTAAGATAAAAAAACACATTTTTAAACCCCAAAAGTAATTCTTTGCAATTCGTTGCAAATTTTTGATACATTCGTTATTACAAAAATAAAATTGTAAGAAAAACAACCAAAAATTGAATCTGAGGAAACCAAACAAACTTTCGTTTTTGAAAATAAATCATCAATTTAATAATAAGAAAACTCATTTAAAAACCGCAAAAGTACTTCTCTCTAACTTATTACACAATTTTTTGTACATTTAGTGTAATAATAACGAAATTAAAAAAAATGTAAAGCTCGGGAAACGAAACGAACTTTTGTGCTTTAAAAATAATCAACAAGCTTACAATGAAAAAACAGATTTGGAACCCCCGAAAGTAATTCTTAGCGATTTTTTCATAAATTCTGTTACATTAATTGTAAAAAAGTTAATAATAATTAAAGTTGGGAAATCCAAACGAACGTTTGTTCTTCAAACTTAACCAACAACGGTGAAATTAGAAGACACATTTTGTTCCCGTAAAAGTAATTTTTTGGATTCATTGTAAAAATTTTGTTAAATAAATGTAACAAAAATTTTGCAATGAATTCCAAAGAATTACTCTTGGGTGTGCAAAATGTATTTTCTTATCTTCGACTTGTTGGTTATTTTTAAAGAACAAAAGTTTGTTTGAATTTGCCATGTTTAATTATTTTTAACTTTGTTACAATTATAAGGTAACAGAATTTATGAAAAGAATCTCAAAGAATTACTTTTAGGGGTTCAAAATGTACTTTTTTATTTTCAACTTGTTGGTTATTTTCAAAGAAATAAAAATCCTTTCGTTTCCCGAGCTTTAAATTTTTTATTAGTTTCATTCAATTAAATGTAACAAAATTTTTACAATGAATCCAAAAATTACTTTTGAGGGAACAGAATGTGTCTTCTAATTTCACCGTTATTGGTTAAGTTTAAAGAACAAAACTTCGTTTGGATTTCCAAACTTTAATTATTATTAACTTTGTTACAATTAATGTAACAGAATTTATGAAAAAAATCGCTAAGAATTACTTTCGGGGGTTCCAAATCTGTTTTTTCATTGTAAGGTTGTTGATTATTTTTAAAGCACAAAAGTTCGTTTCGTTTCCCGAGCTTTAAATTTTTTTTAGTTTCGTTATTATTACACTAAATGTAACAAAAATTGTGTAATAAGTTAGAGAGAAGTACTTTTGCGGCTTTTAAATGAGTTTTCTTATTATTAAATTGATGATTTATTTTCAAAAACGAAAGTTTGTTTGGTTTCCTCAGATTAAATTTTTTTTGGTGTTAAAAATGTGTTTTCTTATCTTAGACTTGTTGGTTAATTTTAAAGATCAAAAGTTTATTTGGATTTTCCATTTTTTTTTGTTACAATGAATGTAACAAAAAATTTTGTAATGAATCGCACAGAATTATTTATCGTAGACTTGTTAATTAATTTTTAATAACAAAAGTTTGTTTTGTTTCTGCGAGTTTTAAGTTACTTTGTTGGTTTTATAACAAAAATGTAACCAAATTTCTGCGACGAATCACAGAGAATTCCTTTTTGAGGTTTGAAATGCTTTTTCTCATCTTAGACTTATAGATTAATTTTGAAGAACAAAAGTTCGTTTGGTCTTCTGAATTTTAAACATCTTTGTGGGTTTTCTTACATGAAATGTCAGGAAAGTTCTGTATTAAATTGAAATTCATCTTTTTTAGGTTGAGCAAATGTTATGTTATTTTAAGGACGGTAATAAAAGTTTGCAAGAACAACTAAGAATTTAAAAAAATTTAAAGGCTTGAATTTCGCGTCTTGTAGAAACAATCAAAGATCAACGATGTGACATTTTAGCGGGATCTGAAGTGAACCGCCAGCACGCACACTATCTTAACACTTATGAGCCAAACAAGTGGTTGCTAAAGCTCGATTCTGATTGGTTCATTATGCTCAACTTTGAAGCTTTACTGTGCCCAAACTAAGGCCCAGATCAGATTTTGCCAAAGGACTTTTCTGTTTCTTTTTTTGTCCTCTATCACCCAGTAGCGGCACGTTCATATGTGGTGGGACACCCTGTATATAGATTTCCATTATTGATGCTAGAAAGTATAGTAATTTATGCTTTCTATTATTTTTTGAGAAAACGCAATTTTTAGGAGAGACTTTACTTTTTCAATTGCGCAACGGTTGACGCACTTGAATTGTAGGTCGTAACGTACGAATTGTATACAATAACTTTAAAGCTCGCTTTAAAGTATTAAAAGATAAGGTATTATGCAGGAGAGATACCAATTTTTAATTATTAGTGTGTAGTTTCACATTCCTTCCCGTGCCTTCTGCATCTATTCCTGAAATGTGGTAATCATTAAACTATTCGTGTACTGGATATCGAACTGTTCAACCTCATTTTTCTCCTTGTAGATGGCAGTTGCTCCCAGTGGGACCCTGCGGTGGTTGTTTAACGTAAGTTTTTTTCAAATCATATATATATATATAAATGATATATGTATTCTTATAATATCGTCTTCTTGGATTTTTTTCACAGAATTTTGCTAGCTTCAAAACTGTTTATAAGAAAAAAATTTAACTCGCGTGATAATGAATTAAAACGAATTTTTTGATATAATAACATCCATTTTATAAAGAATTGTTGCAAGATTTGCAATGATGTGGCTACCACGCAAGACTGAAGATAAAACCTAGAGAATCAGGTGAGCCCAGGTTACCGAGTTTCGTGCATGAAGGACATTCCTTGTCTTGTGGATTTCGAACCAATTGTCGAACCCTGTATTTTACTTTTAAAGTTATATGAAAATTCGTTTTTTTTTTCATTCCTATTTTATTAGATTATTCTTATTTCTCAAGTTAGATTTTTGGCTAAATAATTTCTTCGAGACAAAAAACTAAAAAGAAACTTTTTTTTTATACTATTGAAAAGTTGTTTTTTCGGTTTTTCCTAGAATGATAAAATGTTAAAATCGTTTATTTTCCCAAATTTCCCAAAAAGTATTCTCTTGGATCTGATATCTTTAATTTATGTCTTCTCCTGAAAAAATAGTTAATATTAAAAAAAAAAGTTGAGATAAATATTATAGAAAAAATCTGATCGCTGCGCGTCACATTCTATCGCTCGCTGCGCGCGCAGGTCGCAAATTTGAGCACGCCCGGGCGCGCGTCTGTCGGATCTCGCGCTACGCGCTCGGTTTTTGTACATCTCTCACGTTTATACCTTTTAAAATTAAAGATATTACTAATGAATTCTTCTCTTTTATTTTTATTTTGAATACTCTGTTGTAAAAGCTCTTTCAATTCAGCCTTAACGAACACATTCTTATCACGTGTCTCACGCTTCGCACTCGATTAAAGCATTTCCAAAATGCAAAATTGCCTACTTTATGTTGAACTCTATAATATTAAATTTATGTTATTTATGTATTTATGTTAACAATATTTTGAACTATTTTGAAAATTACTGTTAGTAATGTTTTAGTAGACCAAGTTACTAATAAATTAGTCATATGTACCATTACTTGATTTGTCTAACAAATTAAAGTAGGGGGCGTAATTATTTTATTTGCTATCGCGGTCGATACGACTGAGAAAACGACAAAAGTACCATCATTTGAATATGGTGGTCATAACTTGCTGTTTATTGATGCTGGGTCTGTTTAGATTGTAGCTGATTTTTTTTATCAGCGCGTATAAATGATGGAAGGTCACAAGTTTGACAAACTTTGGGCTTCACCGATTACATCGAAGTATTCGAAGGTATGTATAAGAGATTGTAAAATCAAACTAGTTTTAAGTTTTATTATACAAATCATAACCTACAAAGTGCATCACAGGAAATATTTATAAGTTTCTTTTTTTATATTATATCGAAATCTGAATTAGAAAGATCCCATTGGGCTTAACTGACATCAATGTCCCAACAGAAGATGTCCGCGTGCCCACTGGGATAGTTTTAACTCAGAATTCAGATTTCGATAGTATATATCTTGAAACTTGGATTTAAGAAACCTCGGCTTACGACCTTCCTAGAATTTCAGTCCTCAGCATTTTGGTGATGTGGGGACCGCGGGACCGACAGAGATGCGGTGCTCAGCCATGCGTGACAAACAGCAGCGTAGCGTGAAAGGGAGCAATGCGCGGCTACTCACGCGCGTATGTTGCTTATCATGTCGAACATCTACTATCATTTTGAGATGTTAGGTATACAAATATTTGTATGTCAAACTAAAACACATTCAGATGTTCTAATCATCTATCCTTAATTAAAATCGGATAACGACTTTTGTCTACACGGTCCACACGACGGAACATGGTTCTTAAGTTTGAGGTTATATTAACTCGAATACATTTATTTTGACAAAATGCTTGTAAATTCAAAATATAATTTGAGTGAAAGTAACCGAAAATAACCTCAACTTGACTGAATGTATCATCTGATCGAAATTTCATACCCTTTATCTTTATTTACAAATAAGTTATTATTTTTTTATTCAAAATAAGTAAACTCCTCAATTATTTACAGCCGTTATTTGACATAATCATCATGTGATATTTTAGATATTTCAGTTGACCATTTTGGATGTTACAGAGTAATATCTCACTTTTTAATATCTACAGATACTAATTTTTAACATCTATATTGCTGTCCTACAGTTGAGCATAAAATATGTTAACCCTGAACATCCAGATGTTACGTTTAAACATCCATTTTTCTCCGTATATGTACACTGGAAACTGGAATGAAGAATGGTTTCGGGCGTGACCTGAACTAACCTTGATCTTAAGTCCAGGGCCTCTAGACTCTCTAAGACTGAATCAGTGAAATTTTAACTGAATCAATCAGTAGTGTAGGTATCCACTGAAAAATCAGTGGTTTTTACCTTGTTACTGGGTAAATCAGTGAAAATGCGCATAGAAATAAATCAGTGACCCTAGAATAACTGATTCACCCAATGGTGGTTTTCACTGATTAATTCAGTTGGAAAGTTGTCATAAAAAAAATGAAATTTGACACTAAAGAGCATTTGTTTCATCTTCCTTGCGAAATATCAACTGTCTGAAGGGTAAAAAATTATTATTATTCTATTTTACATTTCCTTTGATTGCGATATTTAATTCGCAAAAGGTTCATTTTTATCAGCTGATGTGCGTATGCGTGACGCAATAAGGACTCGAAGGCTCAAGTCATATAAATTTTAGAGATTGTTGAATACGTCTGATTTCGTTTAACTCAATTTCAAATGGTTGAATTTGAGCTTTTCTCAATTCTATAATGCAAATAAATATGACATTTTTCTGCACACTTGCACTTTAAAAATCAAATTTTGAAATACAAAAAGGACGTAATTTAATAAATTGATGTAATAAAAAAGTTCCGAAAACAATAATAGCTATTATAATTAATTATAGAAATTTTTAAAAATTAGGCCGCAACCGACTTGGCGAAATAAAATGGAATAACCCGCCACAGGTGACAAATTTATACACTGGAACTTGGATTGGATACCCGTTTCGGGTATGACTTGCAGTAGCCTTGAAACTAAGTCTAGACCGTCCGAACGTAAGCCGGCAGAGCCCCTGAACAATTTCTGTTGGATTTGGACGGATGACGTGATCTGATGCAAATAGAACGCGCGGAGAGTGCAACCCTCGAGCCGTTTGTCACGCTTGACAGAGCAGCCCCTCCCGCGCTTCCCGCATCTCGAAACCGCCGCGGCATCAATTCTCGAAACGCAGTAAATCCGGACTGATTAAATCCAAGTTCGAGCATATACAATTTATATATAGTGGAGAAGAAAACGATATTTTTCATTTGTTTTATAAATTTTTCTGTATAAAACAAATAAAAAATATCAGTATTTTGTCAGGCTCCCCAAGCTGCAATGCATTTGCTTGCGTTAAAGTTTGTCTAGGAGTTTTTTTTTGGAATTAAAGACCGAGGGCACCACTTTACCTCATACATAAAAACATTTTAACGTCGGTGAGGGCAGATAAGGGACCACACAAGCGTACTCAAAACCGTGTGCAAATTATTAATGATTTTAAATTGGTAAAAAGTAATGGAGATCAGGGTCTTTTTTAGTGCTGGAACCTGTCCAGGAAAGGTTTTGAAGAAAATAAATGCTAGCGTGGAAACAATTTTAAACTAATTTTTTGTAAAAGTGATGTTTTGATAGTTTTGACATATTCTTAACCTTAATTTTTTAATGATAGACGCGAATAAATCAATTTCTGTGAAAAAATCTACAGTTCTCACCTACCAATCTAAATAAAAACATGGAAAAACAATCTATATTGATAATCCGATGGGAAAAAAATCTAGTCATCCAGAAATCATGGCGGACAAAATACCAAAATTTTTTGCTAATTCGAACAGAATTTGTGCACCAGTAGTTCCCCCCAAAAAGGTAAAGGTTGCCTTCTGCTGAAACCTGAAATATAATTTTCAAACTGTTAAAATCATCCAAAATGTATAGGGAAATGTCAGAAATTCGTCCAAACATCAGATTTTCTTTGAATTAGTTCAAATCTAGTACTTATTTTCTTCAAAATATTTCTTGGACAGGTTCCAGCACTAAAAAAACTTGATTTTAATTACTTCTTACTAATTTTAAATTATTATGCATTTGCACCCCGAGATACAACGCTGCTGCAGGCTGGTGACCTTCTCAGTATAAATCACCAACCAATTGAGACTCTCGGTTTCCATTCTCTGTCCTCCCCCCCCCCCCCCCCCCCACCCACCCCAGTAACAGAAGTTTTGGTGGGACTGACGTTACAACCAGTCTCTCCACCGTACGACGAATCACTACTTAACTTGGACATGATTTTCGACTCGCAAAACAAAGTTCGCGCATAAAGGTGGTAGTTGGGTGTACAATCTAAACAATGAATAATACAAACAGTAAAATAGCCTCGGAATGGACTGAAACTTTGATTGACGAAATGCATACACACGGTAAACGTAAAGGTCGAGATTCAGGCGACGAAAGGAGCCTGGGTGTTTGGAATGCTAGAGGAGTGAATGATCTTAAGGTGAGAGAACTACGAGAAACTATGCACGTATGGAAACTAGATATTTTATGTTTACCTGAGACGAAGAAAAAGGGTTGCGAATGTAGAAACATAGAAAATGAGGTGTTGAAAGGCGGTTTTGAAATCTGGTCAGGAGTAGGTAGTGAATCACATGGTAGTCGAGGGGTCGGTTTAATTATGAATCAAAAAGTAAGCCAGCATTTCAAAGATCATGATTTTGTATCTCCCAGATTGCTGTGGGCTAGAATGAAGGTAGGAATCAGAAGATTATGTATCACAGCGTGCTACGCCTCAGTTGATAGCAATCCGACAGAAGTGAAAGACGCCTTCTGGGACACTTTAAATGATACAGTAAGTACTTGCGATCAAGGTGAAATAATAATTCTGCAGGGAGATATGAACGGATGGGCCGGCGTCCAACGTCAGAATACAGATACGGAAAGGGTGCTAGGTAAGTTTGGGTATCCAACAAGAAAAAATTATAACGGGGAAAAATTAGTTAGCTTATGCTTAGAAAAGGGCCTATTTATTATAAATACTTGGTTTCGACATAAAATGATCCACACGTACACCTGGTGTAAAGGAAATAACCGCAGTATAATTGACTTCGTTATTGCGGATGAAAGACTAAGAGAACTAGTTAAAGATACAAGAGTCATGAGAGGTTCTGAATGCAATACTGATCATTACCTTTTAGTCTCAAAAATAAACATAGTGCGGGGATGGAGAAAAAAGAGAAACGAAACAAACGCGAATAAAGATTGAAAATTTATAGAAACCGGAAGTGCGAAAAGATTTTCAGAACAAGATAAACGAACGCATAGATGAGGCAACTTAGGAGGCGCTTAGAAGCAATAAAGATATTGAGGGCGCGTGGACTTTGCTAAGGGATATCATTGTTAAGACTGCGACCGAAGTATGTGGTACGGCGGTTGTAGGAAGAAAGTCTGGTGATGCATGGTGGAATGATGAAATTGAGCCAGCCAGAAAAGAAATGAAAGAAGCGATACAGGTCTTAGCGATGAGGAGAAATAGGCTCAAAAATGATTACAGACACAAAAATAGGAAAGTTAAACGACTAGTCTAGGAAAGTAAAGATAAAATCAGAACAGAAGAAGAGAAGAAAATACAAAACGACTTTGAAGGAACGATGAAGCTATTATTTAAACAAATGAAGGAAAGTAAAAGTAGAGAGTTTGTCAGCATGAGAAACAGCAAAGGTGAAATGCTATATGATACAGGCGGGATAAAAGACGCTTTAAAAGACTCTTTCAAAGAATTATTAGGAGGTGAAGATATAGGGCAACAGAACTGCGACATAGAACATAATGCATTAGAAAACCCAATTGAAAAAGTCTGTGACATTGAGCTTAGAGATATAATTAAGAACTTAAAAAACGGTAATGCTGCTGGTGTAGACAGTATTAGCGCTGAAATGCATAAATACGGTGGCGAGTACATATCTCACAGGTTGTGCGAATTGATAAATGTATGTATCGATATGGGAGAAGTTCTAGACGATTTGAGAAACAAAAGAAAGGGAGATAAAAGCAACTGCAGTAATTACAGAGGTATAAGCGTACTAAGTACCGTGAGTAAAATATACTTAAAAATACTTGCGAGTGTAAGGGTAAATGGGAAACTGAGTGACTGGTTCGATATTATGCAAGGCGTGAAACAAGGATGCGTTATGTCCTCATGGCTATTGATCATATTTATGGATAAGTGTCTAAGAATGGCCCTCTTCGACGAAGAAGGTGTAGATCTTGATACAGTGAAGGTACGTGGGAGAGCTTTCGCAGACGACAAGATTTTTCTGGCAGAATCAATCGAGGATTTGCAAAGAATGTTGAATAAACTTAATACAAGCATGAAGAACATGGGCCTCAAAATTAACATAAATAAAACAAAAATCATGGTGTTTGAAGGAAAAAGTGAGAAAACAATGTGCAACATTGTCCTAAATGATGAGAGATTAGAACAAGTTGACAAGTACGTATATCCGGGTGGCCTATTCACTAGCGACGGAAAAATAGATGGGGAGTTATATAGGCGCATAAATAAGGGTAAGCAGTTTATCGGTAGAGCAGGGTCCATGCTCAGAAATAAAAACATATAAAAAAAAGCTAAAATGGCCATATATAATTCTATTTGTGGGTGATTCAAAACCAATCTATTTAGATTATTACATTTTCACAAATAGGAAAAAGAAACAATCACAAAAATTTGCATGTATTTCTAAAATTGCTAATATTTAATGCATTCATATTACCAAAATTTTAAATAAAAAGATTTCTTTCAAAAAATTGAGGTAAAAATTATTTAGACTCAATTAAAAGAAATCAGAAAATAGTCATAAGCAAACCCTACAGATTGGAACGAATCATTTGTTTAGTGTCTCTATTTAAAAAATTTTTAAATTAAGATCAAACAGAAATCTATCATGTTGGTTTCCTGGTAGTATAAAAAAGACGCATAAAGGAAAAAGTGAGAGGTTGGTTTTGGTTGACTTTTTCTCTTTTTCTCCCTCTTTTTTCTTTTGGTTATTTTTGTCTCTAATGAGCCGAAAAGTGAGGTAGTTTAGAAGTCTGTTTTTAAATCTGAATCTTTTTCATGCTCACTTTGCATAAAATTATTCATGATAAAATAGATTTCTGTTCGATCTTAATTTAAAAATATAATTCTATATTCGTACCGACTGTACTATACGGTAGCGAGACATGGACCTGGCAAGAAAAGGACAGGAGTAAAATTAACACGATTGGCATGAAACCTCTCCGCACAATATGCGGGAAAAGACTGATGCACAAATTCCAAAACGAGATAATCCTCAAAGAATGGGGTACAGGAGAGACACTAGTTGACATATGGGAAAGAAATCAGTTAAGATGGTTCGGACATCTTGAAAGAATGAAAGATGAACGACTGACCAAACAAGTGTATAAAGACAAAGTAAATGGTAGAATGCCCAGAGGTAGACCGCCGAAAGAATGGTTAGAATCTGTGAATGAGACATTAATCCGAAGAGACATACATAAGAAGCCATAGAAACACGAGAGCTTGCATGAGAAAATGCATGGACGCGAAGGAAGCTAGAGTAGTATGCCAGGGCAGAAAAGTTTGGCGACAAATAGTTTATAAAGAGAATGTGAGTAGAGTGAATGACGCCTGAAACAAAAGACCTTGGATACTAATGGGCCCAAGTGGGGAGCCACACATAACAATTCTGTGAGGCTCTTCACTTGGGGTGATGGCTAGAGAGATTGATCAGCAACCCAGGTGCGAATTGACCGTCGGCTCACGGTCGGGCCAACCGTCGGACGGTCGGTCCAACTTTGTGCGCCACTGGTCGGGTCAACCAGCTAAATGTTAACGGTCAACCGCCTTTGGCTTCTCAACGTTGGCCCGACATTTGGTCCCATATATGGGTCATCTTTTAAGATGATGTCGGCCGAACCTTGGACAACAATGTGGGGCCGACTTTGATTTTTGAAGGTTCGTACTACACAGGTGAAAATACACAAAATAGGTATTCAAACAATAAATAATAATTGATTGCGAGTATTTTGACTATAAATGTTAATGGCCCTGCTTAGAATGAATACATATATTACATTTTTAAGCATTATATTACAAATAAAATTTCTAACGCTACGGGGTTTCGAACCTACACCTAAACCTGAATCTATCGCCTAGCAGTCGGGAGTCTTACCCATTACTCTATATCTAAAGAATTGAAAGTCAATGAAAAAACCATCCTCATAAGCTACAGCTCAAAGCAGTTAAGAAAAACAATTTGTTAACTCTTTTTTCTCATTAATTTTTGTATTATTATGCGACATCATGTAGATGTAAGATAAATTAACTTTTAACAGGAATATAAATTAAATTTTTTTAAATAAATAATTTAAATCGATTACAATTTTTAGGGTTTCGTAGCCCCAGCGGGAACCCTTAAATTTTTTTTCCACACATTTTTTTCAACAAATTTTTTTCAACAATTTTTTTCCAAAATTTTTGTTTTAATTGTTTTCAACAAATTTTTTTTTTCAACCATTTTTCTTCAAACCATTTTTTTCCAAAATGTTTGTTTTCAAAAATTTCTTATCAAACATTTTTTTTAAACAATTGTTTTTCAAACTTTTTCTTCAAACTTTTTTTTTTAATTTTGTTCAAAAAATTTTGTTCAACATTTTTTTTTCAGGTGCCCACTTTGACTAATTTTTCTTCTTGTAATATTTTTTTTCGCGTTTTAGACCATTTTATAACCTTTGATAATGACATAAAATGTAATTTTTAATGAGCATTTAAAATTTGCATAGACGGAACTTAGGTACTGCGACAATTTTTTTAATAACACATTTTTATTAACTTTTGTGTAACGTTTTGCTTTTTAAGTGTTTCAGACTATTCTAAAACGATTAAGAATTACATCAAATGTACATTTTTCTGAACATTCACAATTTATCATAAAGATGGAACTTAGAATTTTTTTCTTACAAAAAACGAAGCGTCTACATTATGGTGGCTCTTATTTTTCGGTCGTTTTGAAATAATGAACCCTAGTATATCCGACGGCTGGCCCATATTTGGGCCAAGGTTTGACCGACCGTCGGGTGCATCAAGGTGAATTGTGGCTAACCGACTGCTGTATCCAGAGTTGGACCGACCGCATTTTTGCGGTCGTACCGACCAATCTGCCACAGTTCATCCGATGGTCGGCCCAAAGTTGGGCCAGAATTGGGCCGACAGTCGGCTCTTCGCCCGCTGCCGACGTCAGTTGCCAATGTCGGTGGGACCATGGCAGCTTAAAAACACCTTAGTCGGCCCATTACTGGTTACCGTAGATCGGTTACCAAAGCAGGGCCGACTTTGGGCCAATGGTCAAGCTTTGGCATCCGACTGAATTTCGCACCGGGAACCTGGGTCGGAGCAGTGTTGCGGAACGAACGTGTCATTTAAATAAATAATACGAGAATTCTAAATCAATCTAAACAAAAAATCTATACCCCCTACCTCACATTACTCCTTTCCTCACCGAGCAAGTCACGCCTACCCCGAAAGGAAAATGGTTTAATGGTATAATAATAATAATAATAATAATAATATAGATGTAAAATAAATGAACTGTTAACTGGAATATGAATGAAATAATTTTTAAATAAATAATTTAAATCGATTACAATTTTTCTTTATGTAATATTTTTTTTGCGTTTTAGACCATTTTACAACAATTGATAATGACATGAAATGTCATTTTTAATGAGCATTTTTAATTTGTATCGACGGAACTTAGAAATTTTATTGCGTACTGCGACAATTTTTTGAATAACAAATTTTTTTAACTCTTGTGTAACGTTTTGCTTTTTAGGTGTTTTAGACTATTTTACAGTGATTAAGAATTACATCAAATGTATTTTTTTCTGAACATTTACAATTTATCATAAAGATGGAATTTAGGATGTTTATCCTTAAAAAAAAAAAAATTATTTTCGCGATATTTGTATTTATAGATTTTCGAAATTTTAGAACACATGAACCATGTTTTTAAACGTATTTTTTTCATTTTTCAAATATTTATACTGTTGACATTGCACTGCCCCGATCGTGGAGCGAACCGTCTGCCAGTACTGGGAGAATTGCCGATTATTTGTACTGGTGCCCAGTACTGGGCCAGTACTGCGCCGACCCTGCATTACATTTTAACAAATTTAGTTTTAAACATTTTAATTTTCTGAATTTTTTTGTAATTATTCTAATTTGGAACGTCTAAAGATTTTAATTTGACAGTTTTGTGAAGATTTGATTCTGAAATTGTTTCATTTTGACGACAATTATAAATAACTTAATTTTTATTTTGCTTTCATGTGCAGTTGTTGAATTTTAATGTTTGATTTTTAAATCAGCCAATCTTGAAGGCCTTCAGCCCTTCAGTTTTCAATTGCTTTAATTGAAGTTTCAAAATTGAAAAAAAAAATCGGACATTTGATTTTAAAAGTTCATTTTTGAGAGTTGTCCAAGAACCGATCTTTTGAGAACAGTACAAAGAACCGAATTCTAGAGAACGACAGCAGGGTCTATGGCTTAATGTCTCTGTTTATTACATTTTTGGAAGTGCATTTTTTTTAACATAAACCTAAAAAGGTCAAATTGTGTAACAAAATTGCACAAGAAGACTTAAAAAATCAGTTTAAAAAGAAAACATATATTCAGGAAAGTCGGTTTGTGTTAGATAATTGCACAAGCGGAGTTAAACTGGTGAGAGAAATATGTTTCTGAACAACGTTGTAGAGGAGACCGGGGCGAGATGGGGTAAAATGAGACACTGAATTTTCTCTCAAAATATGTGATTTTTGTTGCTGTTCTTTTCAGAAATAACAGGTATAATGAAAAAATTAATAAAATTTCAACACCTCAATCATTTTAGTCTATGGTATCATAGAATGAAAAGAAATGATGGACAATAAAAGATAAAATTTTTAAACCAAGGTTTGTCTTGAAGTTTAATTATCGAACGTAAATATACTAATGCATTTATACACAATTAATTATTAAAAACAGATAATATTGAAGTTTTAATCATAATTGTGCTTCGGGGCGGAATGCGCCGGGTTTATGGGACGAGATGAGACGCTCTTGTCTTGCTGGTCATAACTTCTTTAAGGAAAAGAAAAACTGACATTCGTGGTTAGACGAGTCTATGGCTGCTACTGTAAAATCTGTTGTATAAAGAAATGTATTCTAGTGTCAGAGCACCTGCAATTGGGATTGTTTATAAGTTATTTTTTTTAGTTGTTTTTTCAGCATATTCAAGGCAAAAATTTCATTTCTATAATTGACTCTCACAAGTTGCAGAAGGCTTCAAAAATCTATATTTAAAATTACTTCTTCAAAATTTTCAGAAAAATCCCCATTTTTATCCAGTGCAAAATTATAGTTCGTTTATAACTTATTTTAAAACATTTTTAGAAATATGTTAGAAATAAAAAATAAAAAATAAATGTTGATTCAACAGCAAGTTTTAATAAAGACATTTATTGAAAAATATATCCTAATGATTCTGCTTTATTAACTTGAAAGTAGAAACATTATAATATATAAGAAAAATTTTGACTTAATTGACCATTAACTGCATTTATATAAAATCCTTCCTCTAAGACCCTAAACAAAGACTTAATTGTACCTTACAGAATTATTTGTTGAACATTTTACATTTTAACATTTTACCCCTTAACTTTATACATTTTACCGAATAATCATGTTGCTCAATCTAGAAACGAATGATATTTTGTCGTGAATACTAATTTATATTCTAAGATTACTTTAAATAATAATCTTTTATGTGCACGAAAAACACGAAAAAAATAATCTATTAATAAACACTAATAAATAGTTGAGGTGTCTCATCTCGCCCCAATACGTGTCTCGTCTCCAGGCGCGGCTCCAGGGGGTGCCACGGCGCCCCCCCCCCCCCCATCGAAAACCCAGCTTACATTTCAAAGATTTTTTTGATGAACTTTTTTAGCGATGTTCCCAACCAGCTCTGGTGGCACCGCCCCAGAGTATGGGGCGAGATAAGACATCTACACAATTTATAATTTTCATATTTTCATCGCAATTACTATTTTTGGAACACTTCGTTTTTCATGAAATTGATACACGAAGGTTCACAGAATGTATAGAACCAATTCAAATTTTAAAAGCCACTATATATTGCAAATATTTCACTGAAAATGTTTTATAACAATTGAAAAAAGAGAGGGAAAAAAAGAAAAGAGACAACCAAACCACCTCGCTCTCTTTTCTTTATTATTTATGCGTCTTTTTCATACTACCATGATCCAACATGTTTCGGGATCCTTTAGACTTTAGAGTTTAGGCTTCCTCATCAGGGAAATTTTTAGTAGGAAACTACTAGGGAATATTTCTATGTTATGCTAATATTAGTTTAAAATATAGATATGAGTTTGAAGTTACTTATTAAGATACTATTTACACTTGTTGATCTTTAATATTTATGAGAATTTTTGTACATATTTTCATAAATCGGACATTTTGAACGCTCATGTTTATAAAATTGTTTGAATCAGAAGTTTTTAATTTTAACTTTATTTTTGAACTCTTTAAATTGAAAATTATTTAATTTAAGCAAATGAAGTTAAAGTTTGTAATCTTTGAAGCTTCTAATTTTTCTACATTCAATTTTTTATTCATGCATTTATATTTTATAGGTGTTTCATATTTAAATATTCCAATTTTAAATAGAAAAATACTCAAGGTTTATTTGAAATGCTTAAATTTTGATCTTGTATTGTTATAAAATCCGCCTTGCCAAAATGAAGTCCCAACACTTCTAAAAAAAATCTAAGACCCGATCATACCTTTGGCTTGACAAAAAACATCGGAAAAAAAACTAGAGCCGAAAATCGTGGGAACGCGCCGAAAGTAAAAGTCCTTCGGCTTCGTCCCGCACGTATTCGCGAACCGGCCGGCCGGTGATCGGCGCCCTGTTTAACATTTAACTGTGGAAGGGACAGGAGGGGCAGGTAAGCTCGGTCACGTGACGGCAGGCGCCAGTCTGGAGGGGGTAGAGCCAGTCTGGTCTGGTCTGCGGAGTGCGGGACCTACAACCTCGGAGTCCTCGCATTCTGACCTGGTAAGCAGCCAGTGTCGGATCGGCAGAAGCATTACTGAGACTCACGCGAAACACTCGAACGGATCCGAGTCCCCACAAACGATCCACCCGTCCCCCCACTAACTATTTATTACTCTCCCCGCAATCCCGTATTTATTGCCCTTTACATTCTACATTCTGGTACCAGTGCACCAGAACTTCAAGGTGTTATTTTTTTCTGTGAAGTGTGTCCGTGTCCAGTGTTTCGTGTTCGAACTCTTCTCAACTTCGAGAAGACAAAAGAAAGAAAAGATAAAGGAACGAGCCACGTGTGATTCGATATTTCGAGGAACTTGTGCCAGTGTCGTCAGTTTTCAGTTCTCATTTTATTCAAACGTTTTACATATATTCTTTTGTTTTTTTACTCTTTAAATTGATCAATTATCGAGATGGATCTACTCTGTTTCGAAAATTCGGAAACTGAGTGCAGGGCTTATCCAGACCCGGCACTTTTGGAAGACGACAGAGTGCTGAAAAATCTGCTCATGTCTGAAGAAAGGTTCGCACCCAGGAGTTCCTACTTTCAATGCGTGCAGAAAGACATCTCACCGGCCATGCGCAAGATCGTCGCCGAGTGGATGTTCGAGGTGAGCAGACCCGAGTTTCCGGTCCACGTGTCCGCCGGCGAGAGAAATAAATTTTTCTTTCTGAAACTCATTTCTTTCGCCAACGGTCCTTCGATTTCAGGATTACATATAGACATAATTGGACTAAATGCTAACGGATACATTTTTAGTACTTGTTCGGATGCTCCCACCATTTGAAACTTTTTTAACCCCTCCATGCGAAGATCATTTGTCGCCCCGGTCGCTACCCTCACCACCGAATTCTAATTCTGCGGACGGAAATTTCCGCCAAGTGAATTCGTGGATTTTAAAATTTAAAGGGACGAGAGACTTTGTTTTGTTTGCCTTGCTATCACCTGATTGGATACACGGATTCAAGAAAGCTTGAAACCATTATTATTTATGTGTTATGACTATAGGAAGATCAACTCTTGGGATATCTATTCTTTCGCTTTGGTCATTTTTGAGATTATAAAATAAATGTGGATACGCAGGTTCCGTTTCGAATCTGACCAAGTTGAAGCGAACATGGCGATTCTGGTAGATGTTGAATATAAATGGCAAACTTTGATTGTATAATTTACACCTTTGAAAAGTAAATTTGTGTTGTGAAATTTTCAACTAATATAACTGTAAAATTAAATTTTTTTAAATTGTAAAGGCTTTAAAGTTTTAAATTATGCTCTATAAAATTGTTAAAGATCGTAAATTTACGGACGTCTCAAATTTTTTAATGCGAAGATTTTAAATTTCACAATTTGTTTCATTTTGCTGGTCAAAATTAATTATCTACTTGATAATTATTTACAAGATTAAAGTGGGAATTGTAAAAAGTTGTTCGCATTTGCGACAAAATAAAAAACAAATTTAAATTACGAAATTTGAACTATTGATAATTTTATAATATGAGATTGCATTGTTTTAAATTAAATGTTGTAAATCAGATGCAAATGTTTTCAATTGAACTACTAGATCTATTTCAAAGTTGTCAAAGTGCAAGTATATAAAATTTTAAGCACTTAAAATTAAGTAATAATTTTTCAGATTAAAGGCATCATGAGTGTTGAAAATCACAAGTGTTTGCAAATATAAATTTTTTTCAAAGATTGAACAATTTCAAGTAATTCGATTTAGAATTTTTATTATACATCTTTTTTTTGAGATTTTACAAATAATTATTGTCCGCAATTTCGTTCAAATAGTTCGAATCCGAAAAAAAACGATTAAATTCTCTTGATATTTTCTTTAAGGTAACATTTTTACCATCGAATCACTTTTGTTTAACATTTTCAGCACGAAATACATTTTTTTTGTCAAGGCTGAATGTTAAAGGTGGCTGCCTGTTTTATTATTTTTATTTTAGTGACCCAGCCATTTTCTAATTTTATTTCTTGATAATAACTTCGAAAGAATTTTAAAATGTAATTTTCTAGTTCACAATTATTTTTCAAGCATAAGCCTTATAAGTTTTAAACTATTTAATTTCGCGAAAAGGCATTTCGCATTGTTTTAAAAATACAATAATTTGTTCTTTTCAATATAAAGATGTAAAGTTAAGAATTGTAAAATTTCTGAAATTTTAATTATACAGTCTTAGAAGTTTACAATTTTCGTTTAGTTATATTTAAAATAACCTTGATGGGAATCTCAAAAAATTATTTTCCACGAGCAATTTATTTTAAAAATTAAATTGTAGACATTTTTAAATGTTTACAATTCTAAAATTCTGATATTTGTTTCCTACAGTTTATAAATAAATGTAAAATTATAGGTCTAGTAAACGTGAAAAGTTGGTACAAATTGTTTAATTGTAAAAATAATAAAAAGAGGCACGGTTCTATTTTTGGTTACTATGCAAAAAAAATTCCTCTTTGTTAAGACTTATCTTAAATATTACCATATGAAAGACAATGACGTCACTGAATAAACTGTTTTTTGGCGATTGAATACGTGTCGAAGTAGAAGTTTTTGTTTTTCTTTCTTCAATTCCAACCGACTGCCTTCTTCACCGACCGTCTTTCAATGTTACAGTAATGAATCCTGGTACTTCCGGACCAGTGGCGGATTTAACGGGCAGCAAAAGAGACCTTGTTGATTGTGCCCCCCAGCAGAAGGGCCACCTTCCAGCAGAAAGACCCCAATGCTCCAATGTACCACAAAACTGGGCCCCTCGAAAAAATTTCTGACTAGGCCTTTTATCTTGAATCCGCCACTGTTTCGCATGTTACCGCCCCTTCTGTTCCTTCCTTTTGAAATGACGAAACTTTTCTAAAAATAAAACCGATAATCTAAACTTCAAAATTCTTCCCATTTCCAAGCAATAATTTACTATCCAAGCACAAAATAAATAAATTTTCGAAAGGGTTCGCAAATGGTTTCTTTCCTAAAATAAGAACTCCAGAAAGTGACTTCAAATTTTTAGTTTTTGGAGATTTTTCTCAGGGGTGTTCTAAAACATTCCGGGAATATTATTGTTTCATATTCTTTGAAATTAAATTTGTCAGAACGAATATTCGAAGAGCCGAAAATATGGCTCTGGTATGCTTGTAGAATGACCTTGAAGTGTACGTGACTGGATTGGAAGAACATTGGGTTTATTGGTTTCAATTCCCAGTTTATTCTAGAACAAGATTTTTGGTCGTTAGAAAAAAATTTCAAAAATATTTAAATGA
The DNA here is from genome assembly GCA_932195095.1 of Andricus curvator. Lineage (NCBI taxonomy): Eukaryota > Metazoa > Arthropoda > Insecta > Hymenoptera > Cynipidae > Andricus > Andricus curvator. The sequence goes on along the minus strand of CAKNYM010052727.1, from coordinate 193,746 downwards.
TACTCAAAAATAATTTAAAAAGTCAATTTCAGAAATATCATGTTGAATGTCTTTAAATTATGTTAAGAGTATACTTCTATATTCACTGGATTATTCAATGTCTTCTCTATTTTGAAACGAAGTGTCTCTTTGCCTCAAAATTCGGGATGAGTAGTCAAATATTTTTGGTAAGTTTGGCTATTCGTCCCAAAATTTCGGAACGACTAGCCGATCCCTTTTCGAAGCACAGGCAATTTTTCGGGACGGTTAGACTCAGCAACTTTTGAAGTATATTTTCAATTTCGAAGCACGGGGCCGTGAAGGTATTAAATATTCAAGATGATTAATAGCCCAGGGGACTTATGACGAGGGTAATTTAGGGAGTTAAACGAGAGTTGCTAATTATCGGAGGCAAGCACGCACTTTAGGTATAATTATCCTCCTAAGGGTGCCAAATGGAGGGGTGAGCAGGTCACTGAGCGTGACCCCCAACGTCGAAGTTACAATATTGTTACAGCCGGATTAGTATCTATTTATGCGATGCAATATTTACTTCAAACTGGGGCTACTCATGGGTCAGAACAAGGCAAATACAACACATCCCCTTATTCTGCCACCTGTTGAGCTTTTCCACGGCCTGTTGGGCTTTTACCGTAACGGAAAATGGGACACTTTAAATTTTAACTGTTGAATGTCCCTGCAAATGTATCAACCTCAATAATATAAACCCAAAAAGTTGATAAAATCAATAATAATTTCTCTCGTAATCATGCTCGATTTTTTTTTTAATTTTGCAGGTGTGCGAGGAGCAAAAATGTCAAGAGGAGGTTTTTCCACTGTCGATGAACTATGTCGACAGGTTTCTATCAGTCTGTGAAATCAAAAAGGCACAGCTTCAGCTGCTAGGAACAGCCTGCCTTCTTTTGGCCTCCAAATTGAGGGAACCTAGGCCCCTTTCCGCGGAGGTTCTTGTATTTTACACCGACAATTCCGTCACCCTTGATGACCTTTGGGTGAGTGTGCTACAAGAATTTGCATTTTTATAAAACTATTATAATTTGCGGGGCACGGCTTTTTTCGCACCTTTTGCCACAGTTTAACGAGATATTTAGAAAGAAACTAGAAATATTCCAAGAGATTCTGAAACATCTTATTATTTCCCATGAATCGAGAATATTCTCAAAACAAACTGAAATATTCCAAATAATTCCATGATATTTCGAAAAAATACCGAAACCTTCTTTAATATTTGAAGTCATCCACAGCTAATTCCGAAATTAATTTGACGGTGTATTGTTTGATATACAAAATTTCAAAAGAATTCATCCACATCCTTTCTCTGATAAGTAATCTTCTAAATTCGACAACATCGTTTTAAATATTTTTACCTCTGCCCAAGGTTTTATAAATTTTAATTCTGCTCCGTTTTATTTTCTCCCAAGATTCGAATTTCAAATATCGGCTCGCCAAGAAATCTCACTCTGTATATGTGAGTTTGTGGAGGTATCAGTCGGCGATTGGGTTTACCTCGTCGATAACGCGATTAGAATATGATAATGTCATGAAAATTTCATAGGAGAAATGACTTCCGAATGTGGGCCAATTCGATCCAAGCAAACAAAGCCTAACGGGTTTTAATCGGACCATCTTCAATAACAAAGAATTCCATTTGAATTGGTTTGATCAAGCGAAAAAAAAGTCGTGCCTTACTTTTCAAAATGTCGAAATAAAACCGATTAACTTAAAATCAGATTTAAGCTAGTGTCTTGGCTGAAATTAAAACATTTTATTGAAAGTCAGTCGCACATCTTAAGTTAAGGTTACTTGAGTGTCGATTATTAATATATAAAGTTATTTAAGGTTAAGGTACTTTTGCCATAAAACTAAATCATAAACTTGCTTCAAGACAAAACTGGAAATAAGTCAAAGTGAAAAAGAAATGTAAAACCCGACTCTTGAGACTCACCGCGTATATATTCAGAATATATAATTTCGATATGTACCTATATTTGAACCGGGACTTTTTCCGACCGTTTTTAAAGCGAAAAAGTTTTATTCTACGATACTCAAATGGAATAATTAACATTGTTGAAAAAAAATATTGCATGATTGTGGAGTTTATTTCGCAATTTTTCACTTTTGCACTCGTACTGAGATATTCGCGTCGAGTGGCAAAAAGTTTCGGATTACCCTTGCGATATCGGGCAGCGTTTCATTAGGCAAGTACTGAGTTTCTAATCTCCGATGACGTAGTTCCAGACGAACTATTTCAGGATCAGGGTCAACAAGACCGCCTTCCTCGCAAGGGACCACGGGTCGTTATTGTACCAAATCCGGTCATTAAAGCTCTCTAGTATTGAAGAGGAATTTATTGTGCAAGCCTTTTTTTTAAGGGTCACACATTTCACGATGAACACATTCTCTTAAAAAAGACTTTTCTGATTCCAATGCACAATTTTATACATCAGCCCTCAACTTCGAGCTAAAATCGTCTTCAGCTGAATAATTGTCAAAGATCAAAGAATTCACATATTTTGTTAGGAAAAATTCTCTAGATTTCGGAGTAACGGAAAAAATTATTTTTAGATTTCCAAAGCAAATCTCATATTTCTGGCAAACAAGCGATAGCCCGCAAAAGCCTTAATAGATAACAGCTGATAGGAGCTCGTGATATTAATTAAAATCCAGGAACCATGGAATTGAGAATCTCATAGTCGAGTTGGTTCATGAAACTGAATCTCCCTCAATATTTCAATTCACGTCAACCGTGACACTTTGGGTAAAAATAGAACCTTAAGATTCCTTTATCAAAAGTCACCTCTTTCATATTATACAATAACCAAGTCAAAAGTATGTAACTCTTCTACATTAAGAAGAATATTTCTTCAATCGCTTTTAACTTTCATCATTTAACAATAATTAAGTAACATCGTGGGTGGGTTATCTGTAAATTTCCCCTTGTTGAAAGTTCTTGTATTAAGCTCACATCTGCGAACGCAGAATTCATTCAAGGCCGAAGATGTGATGCAAATGTGATATAAAAATATAAGGCTGAGTCATTGTTGAAAATCAGACGTGAACTAAATTTCTGTCACTTCACAAATATTTCACGAAATATTTATTAACTACAACAAATATTTATCAACTTTTTAAAATCATCTTTCAAAAAATCCGTTCAGGTCGAATTGAATTTGTTGAGTAATAAAGTAGGGAATTTAAATTTGCTTGGAAATTAAATTTTCATACCAACGGTTGAATAGAGTAAAAAGATAATATTACCCTTCAGATCAAAGTGTTGATCGTTTCGGATAATAAACTCCCGAGTCAGAATAAACATAATCGACGTGTGAAAAAAAGGACATTGGATAAACGGGCTCTACCCCGGAAGCACGTACATGTGTATGTAAACTGAGTAAAAAAACTCGTTGAAAATTAGAATATAAAACGAGCCAAAAGGGGTATTGGTATAATAAGCGGAAATTTACAAAGCAATTCAAATTTGCCTGCGAATGGTCGAATGATTCCAGGCTCTTGTTCTAAGCGTTTTCGTTTTATTTATTTTTGCTGAACCTTTTTTAATTCTTTTTTATATTCCTTTGAGATTCTAGGCCTCACCTGTTGCCTATTTACCTACTATATTTGCATAGGCCCCTTTTAAAATATTCCCACGGGTCATTCAAGTTTTAACTTCTTTTTAAGATATTTTCGAGACTCTAGAATTATCAGCTTCAATTAAAACAAAAAATTGACAACACCGACTTTTGAGGCTCCTCGGATATATGTCTCAGAGGATTTCAGCTCGATTTGTACCTATTTTGAAAAACATATTTTTCGAAAATTTCTAAACTGATAATTTAACCCTTGAATTGTTGCGAGTCGAATTGTTATCGACTCGGGCAATCTGTATTCTGGGGGATATTGAGTTCAATTGCCACACGCAACAGGCGGATAACTGCGTAGTAGGTTCCCGTCTATAGAACCGTATTCCGGCCGGGTGGTAGTCGCGGATTCGCAGGAGCCGAAAGGGAAAGCAGGTGAGAGGCCAGGTGGTGTTCAGGGTGCACCCGGCCCGTGCCCGTCTGTGACAGCTGCAACTGCAACCAACCTGGCCTTCTTGCATCCCTTCATTTTCTAACCTGTCTTCAAGACAAGAGGATACGGGCACCCAATTGATAAAAGGACCGTATGTTACATTCTGAAAAAAAAATCCCATCACGGTTTTATATGCTGCACCTTTACCTGTGGAAATTACAGAGTCGAAGAGTAAAAGCTGAGTCCTTCATTTTATTTTTTTTTGTAAGATATCCTGCACTCTTACAGAAAGGAGGAGCAAAGCGCAGGTGGAAAGCGGTACCCTGACTTCGAAATTAGACTGGAGGACTTAAGTACTCAAGGGTCACGTGCTGTCCGCTAATTGAGGCAGGTGGTCAATCGTTAAAGATCTCGATGATGCAGATGCAAGTTGTACATAGGGGAAAGTGCAATTTGAAGAGAAGGGATTGTCACTATCAAGGTGATGGTTTTTATAAGATTAAGATGCTTCAAATTGTGAGTTCAGATAACAAGTTTAGGATTATGATATTGGATAACTTAGATTGTTTCATGTAGTTAGGATCTTTTATAACCCAGCGATGAGGAATGGGAAAAATAGGTTTCAAGATAATATTTGTTATCTTCGATCAAGACGATATTAGAGGACCACTTATGACTTACCCAAAAGAAGGATCATTTTTAACAATAAAAAACAAAGCCTAGTGAAAAACAGAGCTAAGACAATCAAACCTATAGGTTTGGCCATTTGGCCTTGTGATCTCTTCAACAATCTTCTTTTTCTGTCACCTGATTAACAATCCAGTCTTGTAAAATTAAAAATTATCCATTCGCCGATCTTTCCTTTCTCAAAAAGCATGCACAAACTAAAATAGAAAATAATATATTCTCTGGATGTAGAACATCCAGATTAAATTTGCTATCATGATTTAGACCTCCAAACCTCAGCGTCTTTCCCAACTTCTAACGGTAGTTTCGCAAGGCTACAAACTTTCGCAGAGACCTTAGGTTGGATTCTTACGATATGATGATGTGAAATTCTTGCAGTATCCTCGATTACGTGAGGTCGAAGCTATGATTCGCCAGGGGCTTCGTTCCCTACCTTTAACTATGATATGTCCTTGGAAGACCAGCTGCCAAACCAGCAACTTGGAACTGGAAATCGGATTTCGTTAGCGTTTGGAATTATTTGTTGAGAAGGGTTATGTCTCATCCTTAGATATTAAAAGACGACACAGAGAAGATATCAATAATCTTCTAATTCTGATGCAGACGAATCCTCTGAAAGAACCTTGATTCGTGGTCTATGGTTTCCCTAACTCTCTAGATTCTAGAGCCCAGCAAGTAATTTTATGAATTGGTGGTTCTCAGATTGCTCTGGACGTAGCCGTTTAAAAAATTCCAAAGACGAATCAACCGGGGTCACTGAACAAAAGAGTTTCGTGGCAAGAATTCCCGATACGTTTTGCCCCTTCCAATGAGAACAGAGAGAGTGATTCTTTTTTTGTATAATCCATTGTGGTCGGATGTTTGCCCACACTCGTGCGCAGGTTGTACGAACAGGGCCACAGTTTTCGCGAGGCATTAGAAATAGTTTGACCGTGAGGATAGCGAAGGTGGGGGTGGGGCCGGTGGCCGATTCGAGGACGGCCAACACAAAGTGCTTTCTAACTTCTAAGGCAGACTACCGCTTCACTAGAAACCCGTATCCGGATGTGACGTTTCGATAATGGCTAATCGCGAAAGTACCTTCTCGTGGGAAAGAAACCCTGGTGGGGGTAATCATTTTTTACCCCTATAACTATGTGGAATTAATTTTGAAATCAAAACATGGAGTTCATTTTTATTAATAATAACTTGTGATCAAGTTCTTTTTCATGATTGAATACAAATCCCTTAAAAATTCCAAGGGCCATATTTACACTTTCTCTTTAGCCAACTCAAAGCCATTATTCTTCTGTTCCGGTGTTTCTTTCCTCTCCTTTTCTCTTCCCGCCCTGCTTCTCTCCGTCTCAAGTTTAAGAAGCAGTGATCGAGAAAAAGAGGGGAAAGAATGCCTGTAACCGGAGCAGATGTCCCCCAAAGGTTCCTGGAAGGAACCGGGAGAACAAGGGTGCTGATCCGAAGGGATCCTTTTTTCTATTAGCAGATCGCGACAAAAACCAAGGGTAGAAATGAAAATTGCTCCCTTACCCATTCATGAAAGTATCATGAGGGGAGGAGCGAAACAAACGTTTTGCAAAGAATCCGCGAAAAGACTCCCCTTCTGACTTTTTTTGTTTACTCCCTCAAACATCGAATCCCAAAATCATCAATAAAGTGACCCTCGTTCAAATAAAAGGGAGGAGCAACTGACAAATTGTTGACATTGAGCAAAACCAACTCTGGCACGATTCACGCTTTTTCATTAATCAAATATTAAATGCTTGCAACCAACAAAAAAAAATACTTTAAAAGGTGTATTCTTCTAGTCGTACTTATTTAATTTTTGCTTTTCATTTTTTAAGTAACATTAAGAATGACAAAGTCACGTTTATTAGCCCCAGAGCCAAAAACAGTCAAATTGGCTCAAACCATTTAATCAACACTCTTCAACCCCCATTTACTGTTGCTTGAAGATCGACATCTGTCTGGCCCGTTTTTCATCTGGGACCTCACAAAACGAGCCAACCTGGCGCAGATAACGAGTCTCATTATCGCGAAGCGTCGAAAGAACAAAGAGCTTCCCATTTGCCCCGCTTGAGTTGGCTCGGTGGGCCAAGAGTGGAGGTTGGGCCCAAAGCGTTTTTCGTGAGTACGCGCGCGCGCTCGCAATTGCGGGGCTGCGACGCCAATGCGCGCTGGAATGCGCGGAGCGGCGATTCTGCTTTTTGTTTGCCAGTTATGCCGCGGCGGCGGTTGTATTTTATTTTTGGCCCGAATGGTAAACACCTTGCTCTGAGAGGCGCCGCCCTTTGGGTCTTTTGGGTTCCCACTTTTCTCCTCTATCTCACTCTCTCGCCCTTTTCTTCGGTTCTCTTTCACTCTCTTCTCGCGTTCTAGCTGGGCCCGGTTCCCCTACCCCTAGCACCTATCGAATCCTTCGTGCGGCCCAGATAAATCGGACCCCGCTTCCAAGAATCACCAGGTAGACTTTTAGAGACGATATAGCTCAGCGCCATTGTCCCGACGTGCCCAGAATCCCCACGATCTCGTCTATCAGACCCAACATTTCTGAATTAAATTTTTTGTCAAAAAGTGGAAGAGGAATTGAGCGGTTTTTTAGTTTCAATTGGCCTATTGTAAAAATTTTTATATTTTATTTGTGAAATTCCTTTGTTAAAATTTTTTTCTAGGACAGTATTTTTACCTCACCTAATGACTTACCTTCAAGAAAATATCATGAATGAAAGAAATATATGGTAAATTTTTTTAAAAAATCTGACTCTAACATTAATTGAATAATAAATTTAATCATCGTGAAAGCATTAAATATCAATAATATTTTATATTAGTATATCATTAGACATATGTTAAAAAAAAATTTTTTTTACCAAAGTCAGAACGATTAGCACAACTGGTGTTAAAAGGACTGTCTTTATCTCTCTTGTCTCGGGGATTATAAGGGTCGTTCCGAAAACTCTTCCGGCGTCGGCGACCACCTGTTTACTTTGCAAGTAAACTATACGGACTCGGCAGTCGGCCAGTTTGAAAGTATACTTTGATCTGATCACTTCTGAGTTTCTGACTGACAGCTGGCGCCGATCATTAAAGTCAATCGGCTGATTCTTTATTTGAAGGCCAAAAGAAAATAAATTTTTTAATTAAATTAAATTTTGCTTTTAAAGGTAAATTATTTACATTTTAAATACTTTTGTTGCCAATTTCATTTTCCTCTTGATTTTTCCTTAATTTATTGTATATGTATTATCAAATCAATAAATGTATATAATATATTATTTCCCTAAATTTAGAAATCAATAAATCTGCGTGCATTATATTATTTTGAATGACTGGCATACATTTTCATACAGGGAGACCTCGGCTATTTTATTCACGAACAATTGCCCGAAAGACCAGTCTTTGCGTCTCTCCTGGGCCTGGCGGACAGCCGGCGGTCGGCGCAAGTCGACATCCCCTCCCAACAAGTGGTTACGGCCCATAAAGAAGGCAGCTGCTGCCGAATGCCTCAGAATTAAAATTTCCCCGCTCGAGTTTTATTGTTCAATTATTTACAGTTTAAATATTTATGTATTTATTCTATCTTTATATTCCTATGAATTTTTCTATACAAATGGTTTCAAATATTTTATTCATTTAAATTAAATCCGAAATATTTTCTCTTCTGAATTGGATATATCCAGAGCTTTGAGTCCCCCTTGGTAATTTTCTCTTCTCCAATTTATTACAATTCACAAAAAGTTTTTTAAACAAATATAAATGTTAAATTATTTAGTTTTTTAAGAATTCTTATCAGAGAATATAGTAATAAAAGTTCTTTTTGAGGCTAATTTTGGTAAAGTGCACACATGAGTGACTAAGCGTCGGTTCGGTCCTTTCTTTTGGAGGGCAAGGTAATTAATGTATTTCCCTTAGGAAGGTACAAGGCACGTCTTTATAACGTGCATTTACATGGACGCGGGTACTACTTGCGAACGATGACAATCGCTCGCGTGCATGCGAGCCAAGCAAATGTCGTTCCTACCTTCCTCAAGCAATAACTCGCACCACCTGCCCTCTCGTGTCCCACGACATGTCCATGCACCTCTTCCTTTCCTATTCACTACCTCAAGACCAGCCTCGAAAATATTGGTGATAAATATTCATTTTTATTAAAATTAAAATTTCCATTAAATAAAAAACTACTCTTGTCTTAAGTGAGATACATACATGATTATTTTTGGAATTTAAAACTAAAAAATAATCACCCTAGAGAGGAGACTCGGACCCCGAATCCAGCCCCAACCGTTTACTTAACGTCTTAACTGGCAAGCTACCGCCCTTCAACCTATCTACAAACTACTTATTTTGATATTTCGATATTAATTTTGAATAACAGTACAAACATAATTATGGTCATTAAAAAAAAATCGCTTTATATACTTTGCGAAATTTATTTTGCATGCTCGATTCCTTGTTGTAAAGGCAGGATATCCGAGTGACGAAAGACGTGCAGCCGGAAGTCGAGGAAGTTTTTTTCCTTTACCTTTCTCAGACCGCGTGGCCCTCGTACTACATCGTATCCGACGTACGCATGCGTGAACTTTTTTCTTCGAGCTTGATCTTCCCCCTTCCCTTGTTTCCGTACCCCTCTGCACATGAACTAACAAAATGACTTTCCGTTTCTGTGGATCGGCGTGAGTAACTCACACAAGAGATACCTCTTTCTCTCGGTGAATGAAACAAAAGCGTACCGGCGTCGTTACGGTTGGACGGTACCGGCTCCCATAGGCCACGGTACGTTGCGTACGCACGCGTACAGAACGCCGATCTTGGGCCAGCGATCTAGTCGAAGTACATTCTCTGTCTCTACCTTGGATCTTCCCTTCCCTTTTCATCATAATTTCTGTCCCCCTTCATCGTATCCACGAGGTTCCACTTCGTGATCACACCTCCGTTTATCATCCCGTTCACGTAAAGGGGAACTTGCTTTGAGTGCTTTGAGAAATTCAAATTACGATACTGAAAAATTAAAGTTCGCCAGATAAGTTTTTAAACACAAAGAACGCATTCTACATACAACATTAAGACGAAAAGTTCTTTACAAATTTCCGAGAAGTGAGTCTTTTCCGATTTACGGTTATTTTAATGAGATGCTGAGTGTCTGCGCACACGCGTGATCAGAGTGGTGGGAAGTAACCTCTTATCTCCACCACCGCTTTAACAAAAATCGGTGGCCGACACTCTCTAAACCTAAAATTGTTCTAAAACCGAAAATATTAATTTCTCAAGAATTCTGCACAAGACTTTTCTTTCAGTTTTTCACACCGAATACAACTGACTATTTTTAAAATTCGTTTGGGAGTTCTTAATCATGAAATTTTGGCGATCATACTTCTCATATATTCTGTAAGTCTATTAATCTAATTTGCTCGAAGCAGAATCCCTATAGTTCTATATTAATTTGATTCACTCTTACGCAAATTTTATCGCTCCTTCCATTCCCTATCTGCTGCCATTCAACCGCGTTAAGTGGAGCAGATTTTCCCACGAGAGTCTTATCTTCCACGAGCCTTAGCGTCGACTCGAGGAAATTACGTCACCCGCTGGAATTAACCCCGAGTGAAAACGATTCGTTTCGAGACAAACCTGTTTTACGACTGCTTTCGCACAATAAATACGATATACTCCACGAGACAATCCCACTCTTCTTCTTCTTGCTCATCGGGACCCCTCCTCCTCCCCCTTTCCCTCACCTTAACTCATAATATAGGCGGACTGTGTCGGCTCTTTAACGAGCAAGCCTTTAAAAGTTTAAAAGGAACACTCAGTGGAAACAAAGTAGCAAAACGAAGTATGAATATGCGATACGCAAACTTCCCCTTCGTCTCTCCCTCCCATTTGACCCATTGGCATCCCGTCCTGTACCCTGACGATAATTTGCATTCAAGCTATGAGAGAAATATACGACTGGATCTTGGTCAGGCTCAACTCGCCTGACGAGACTATCGAAATGCGGATCGAGCGAATTAATTAACAGACTTTACGACCCACCCAAATGATTATCCGCCGGTTTGATTTCGGGGATCCAGTAACGTATAATAATTTTGGGAGATATAGGGACGAAAAAAATATTTCCATAATTTTAATATTCATTTAATATAATTTATACGTCTAAGACTCTAAGTTAAAATTTTCTTTGAAATCAATGAAATTCAAGGTCGCAAACTAAAAGAGACTATCTGTCAATTGTGTTGCAGAGTTGGGAGCAGCTGGTCGTCTCGAAATTGAAATGGGAATTATCGGCTGTGACACCCGGTGACTTCCTTCTTCACATTCTCAGGCGTTTGCCGGTCGATCAACAAGCATGGGACTCGATGATGATCAGGAGGCACGCCAAGACATTTATCTCACTCAGCGCCAGAGGTAAGGACTAATTTTAATTTAAAAATTAATCACTAAAAGAAAATTCTCCATTCATAGAGTTTCTCCTGTCTCAGCTGAAAACCTACTAAATTTCCAGATGATTCCTCTAAAGTTCGATATACCGACCACTGAGTTATTCTATCACCAGCAAAATCCCGTTAGTCCTTTCGCACAAACTATTTTTAAATTTCAACCTGAAAGTTGAACTCGCCAAGTTTGCGGATTCGTCTTCTGAATCCTTGATTTTCTAAATTCGCAGAAGTTACACAAGACGGTCACGTTTCATAAATATTAAACACAACCTCTGAAGATCCTGAAACTGAACGATCGAAAAAAAATCAGAAATCACAGTTTTTGTCATTATTTTCGGCTCACTTAGATCCTAATGTGGTTGTTTATTATGAAATGAAACAACGAAATATAAATTATAAAGGCTTGCTAGAGGTGCCTACTTTCTTGAAGTAATTTTCCTTTTTGATTTGGTCGTCCCTCCATTTCTACCAATCTTCTCTTTCGATTAATGCCTCTTGTGGGCCGGTCGGCGAATTAGAAATCTTCTCTTCGGCGAAATAACTAGCTGAAAGTCCGCGGCTCATTCGGGACCCACAAACGGGCCCCCTCAGGGGCCCCAAAGATCGCCGCGTTTAAATGCCTCAGCGTCTGCGGCGGGCTACCCTTCTCTCTTTCTCCTTGCCTCTCTTTCCGCAGTCGGTCGCTCGTGTTATTACAGTCGCGGTGGCAAAAACCTAGCAAGGACCTTAGCAGGCGGGTTGATCGCCCAGTGGGTTGGCAGACCTGCTTCGTCGCTCCGAAATGATTGTTTCTCACGAACCAAACTAGGCACTCAGAGCGACAAGGGTATGGCGAACGCTCGCTTTGGGTCACGGATAACGATCAAAGTGCGAAACCGAGGCTACACTCCAAGGCTTGTAAAGCTTAACGTAAAGTAGAGCGAATAATTTGCATTTTTAGTTAACTTTATCACGTCGACGTCTCCAAAATGGACATAATCATCTAAAGCTATCCGTTTTTGATTTGTACAATAGTATCGATTTTAAACTCAATTTTTGATAAATTCGTGGCTTGAAAATACTCAGCTTTATTCTCAATGTAAAACTGGAAAGAAAAGAATTTTACTGTATTTTTGGGAAATGAATAGTTTAGGTTTTACAACAATTTTAAGTTTACCAGCTGTTTGGCCTCTCCGCTTAGCGGTTTGGTGATGGAGATGACGCTCGACTCCCCTCCAATTTAAACCTTAAAACTACCCTATATCAGAAACTAATCACTTCCCGGTAATTTCATAAAGGACTTTTTTCTTGATTTTTTACGTAGAATACGTTCTTCGTATTTGTAAAGCAGCATGAACTTCAACCCTCAGTAATTATGTTCAATAAAACTGAAGAATGTAAAAGATGTGCAATTTTTCTTAATCTTAATTCTTTAATTTAAATCGCACTAGTAGTTTTCTTGTGAATTTTATCGATAAGAGCGACCCCGGGTCGCTCGAGAAACGTCTACGCAAATTAATGACATCCGAGCGTAGTTCGAAATAAAAATATGTGCATTCGTAATTGGGTCTCTCTTCTTCTCCCGCGACGATCGTATCGGAATTCGCGTATTGTTCGGTCGAATGTTGCCCAGAAAATTCTTTCTTTGTATTTCTTCCGCCTTTCATTGAATTCCTTCTTCAGTATATTATAACGATACAATGTCTTATTTTGATTTATTATATTATTTCCCTTTCAAGTATTGCAATTCTTCATATTTGAATTTGCCGCTAAAAATTTGGCGCGAAATTTAAAAATTATGGATTCAACTCGGGATTCAAATTTGTTTTGTGATTAAATTTTTTGAAGTTTTTTCATTCAAAGGAAGGACGTGAGAGTGGTATTTGCAAGTATCAAAAAGTGGAAGATCGCATTGACTTCCTCGTATCCAAACGCGTGGGAAGAGAATCTTCTCTGAAGATAGGCGAAGATTTAAAGAGCAGTCGTCTTATCATGTCAGTGACACTTCTGCTGATATCACATTCCTCTCGTATCTTTAGAGTTGGATTTTTAGAGCAGAAATCCAGCCCGGTGCCCAGGTCTCATTTGAGTCGTAAGGTCTAACTCTACTGGGATCTGGAATAATGATTCAATAATTACGAAGACAAGTTACATTGGCATAGTGTCATCATCAGTATCATCACCCATGATGAAGTTAAATTAACTTAAATTTAATGAAATTTGACTTCAAAACAGTTGGATTGACGTCGAATTTATCCGGAAATCGCATACATTGACCTCGAATTTCTTTGCATTCAGTTGAATTAATCTTTAATTTCGCTGAATTCACTTGAATTGACATCGAATTCGTTTGCATTCATTCAAATAACCTCGAATTCGTTTGAATTTACTCGGATTGACCTGGAATTTGTTTCAATTAAGAATATTATAAAAGTTGTACCTACGAGAAATAAAATTTTCGGATAAATTGACTCATTATTCGACAAAAGAATGCCGAATCTCGAGTTTGCTCGCGACAAATTTGCGCTATATTTCACATGGACTAAGATATATCGTTACTAGGGAATTCTGGGGTTGGCACGCATATTGCATACTTGCACGTTGCTCGCAAGCATTAAGTGCTCCCCACACGTTGGATGGGCGGCGGGACCAAAGGCAGGTATATCAATGTCTGCCAACTCCGGTCTCGGGGTGGTAGTCGGTATCGTAAAATTGTAACTGTTATTACAACCCGCCTTATACATATGATCAATTTTATTTATTCCGAAAAATAATCCGCTGGTCATGGAACTCTCACAAATATCAATTAACCGTCAATTCGAATTTAAAAGATGATTTTGTTTTCACTTCAGACTTGAAATTTACTGACAAACGGTTCGAGTTATCTCAATATTATTTCGAGAAAATTCGATATTTCTAGTGAATTCGAGAGACAAATGCGATTCATATCGATTATTTCACTCGATAGCTAAACAACTACTGAATTCAGGTATATACCTGTTTTGTGAAATCCCTCGAATTCAAAATTCTGTTAAAATCTCTTGCATCGTTAGAATTCTTTGGAATTTCTTTGAAATCTTTTGAATTCTTTGCAATAAATTGAAAAAAAAAAATAATCTGTATTTACCTGCTGCACATATGAAATATGACATAATCAAGTTTTATGCATTTCTTTACATTGAAATACTTGTATTAATTTTAAATGCTTTTGAATCTTGTTTAATTCCCTTGCAGTGTTCTGAATTTACCATACATTCTTTTTAATTCTCTTAAAGGTTTTTGAATTCACCGTGAATTCCTTCAGTTCTTTGAACTCTTTACATTCTTTGAATTATTGAATTCAGGTGTATGTTAAATTTGCAGTGGTTAATCGTCGATTCGATTGGTCAATTAATCGAGCTATCGTTGAATTAACTAGTCAATCATTCAATATCCACTTTTCGTCCACCATATTCATATTAACCATTTCTAATATAATTTTACAACGATTGTTGACATATGTACTTACTCTTTGGTAATTTCATTGAAAATTTTTTTGAATGAAATTTTTCCTCCTGGCCGACAGTATATTTGGCAACTTTATTTTCAACGTTGTAAATCTCAATCCGTTGACTGTAAAAACAGCGGTATTAGTACCATAATTCAAGGTGGGACACCCTCGGGAGAAAATCCGGTCCGTTGTTTACGACCTCTTTGAAACTTTGAAACTTCGAAAGGTTCGTCGAAACTCAAGTTTGGATGTCGTAAATCTTACGGGTCAGTTTCTCGGGCTCTGCCTGGGCGAGTTTTTCCCAGGTATAAAATCGACTGTAAAGTGAAAAAGCTAATGAGGATGATCCTAAAATTTCCCTTTCATGTCTGGTGTCTTTAGGCCTTAGTGTTGACAAAGAATTTGCCAGGATTTGGTAAAGCTTTTCATTTGAGATTTATATCCTTCTTTTTTGCAAGGGCTTTAAAGTTTAAAGGGACCCAACATTGGTTTAACTTTTATTGGGTGTTTCCTGTTATTTCCAACAAATATCTTTTTGTTTCATTGTATAAAATATTGTAATTAATAGTAAATTTCTTGATTTTTTCAGAATACAAATTCGCAATGTACACACCAAGTATAATTGCCGCTGCCAGCATAGCTGCTGCTCTTCATGGTCTTGATTGGACGGGAAAAAGTGGCTACACCCTACCTTTACTTCTGGACGAACTTACCCGCATAACCTCCGTCGAACCGGTATGTATTTTTCATACAAATATTTAAAAAATAGTCTGCAAAAATGAGCGTAAACGAACAATTCCAGAGTACCCAAACCCTAGTTTTTTTCCTATAATAAAAAATTAACGTGAGAAAATTCGCCATAGCTTTGGAGTTTGGGATCACAGTCTTTTTGCAAATTATCGTTTATCCGAGGATATGCCATTTCAAAAAGCGTCCGCAGCACGAATCTGTGGTGAAAAAAGGGGTGCGAAGACCATTCATGAGTCTCGGAGACGGTGAGCAAAAAATGCCACGGGAAGAGAATGAGTGAGAAAGAAGTGTGGAGAATATGAAGAAAGAGGGCAACAGGTGTCGGGCACATGTTTTCGCAAAAACCACCGACTCGCAACTCGCAAGACTCGAGGGAAGACTGGAAGAGCCAACAGGCGTCTACAATCTACGATAGGTCTTAATGCTCCGCCGGTATAAATAAACCAACACGAATGGACTTGGCATGGGGTCCATGCCCCATAAATGTAACATTTTCTGCAGACATGTGTCCGAGACTCGAGAGCAGGAAGTCCTTCCTCCCTTTTGGGATTTCGCTTACAAAAAGATGCCAGACTTGCCAGAATAGAGAAGGCTGGGATATTGTTAGAGATTACTAGGGTTTTCGCATTCTCTGGAATTTCTCGAATCTGCCACTTTTTCAATGCACTTTTAACATTAATAATACTTGTATTACAGTTGTTTACTATTGTCTCCATATTTTGATTTTTGCAAGAGCTGAACACTTGCGAATTGCAATGCACTTGAATTTCAACAATGTTATTGCAACCTAATGAAAAGCTTGAAAGTCACCTTGAAATCACTTGCAATCACTTGCAATCATGGACTATTATTTCAAAATTTAAAATCTTCATTTTTACGACTTCAGTTTCATAATAATTTTTAAATGCCTTCAGGTTAAAATTATAAAACGTGACTCTTGGAGGCATCCTGGTAAATTTGAAATTATCACAGTTTCAATCGCAAACAGATTGCCCACACTTCCATGATTCCAATAAAAAAATTGTTAAATTTTAAGATTATTAATTTTCCAACGTTTCGCAGCTCACAAGGGTCATTTTTTACATCTTCTAATATGAAATATGCTCGGAAATATGTTAAGTTTTGAAAGATTACAATTTTTAATTAAAAAATGTTTACAATTTTAAACATTTTTATATTTCCAAAGCCAATGGTTCCAATTATTATAAATTCTTGATGTTTGAATGTTTAAAACTTGCAATTGTTTCCTTTTGCAAATCTTGGAGGGTTAAGCTCTTGAAAATTTTCCATGTCGGACGTTATTAAATTGAAATATTTTCAATTAATATGATTCCAATTATGTATTTGGTTAGCAATCAGTTGGATTTCAGATAATTTAACTAAAATCAAGGTCAATTGAACAATATTCTTAGTGGATTCAAGTGAATGCAATTAAAGTAAAATGCATCTGACTTCATTTAAGATCAATTCAAGTTTACTTAATTGAAATGTAACTTAATTAAATGTAATTAATTGTAATGTAAATGTAATTGTAATTGTATTTAAGTGAATTTAAGACAATTTGACTGAATTTTGGGTAAAAGTAATGCAATTAATCTGAATGCAATTCACTCGATTGATTTGAACTAAAATCAATGTCATGTCAAGAGAATGAAACCAAATTGAACTGAGAGAGCGGTAAATACAAAAAACTTCTACAAAATTGGAAGTAGATTTCATTGTAGCTTTCACGTATTGAACTTAAACCAAGGTCAAATTCATTAATTCGATTTAATGCAGGATTAAAATAAAACAGTGAATTCTGGTAAATTCAAGGTCACAGTTTATGTGAAAATTCAAGGAATTTAGGTCTTGAACTATATTCATGTCAGTGAACATTTAAGTAAATACTTGTAAATTCGAGGTCAATTCAAGGGAATTCAACTGAATTCGAGGTCAATGCAGCTGAATCCAAGGTTATTTCAAGTGAATACAGCTCATTCGAGGTCAATTTAAGTCCTCAAAAATATAATAAAATTGAAGAAAAGGAAAACATCTAATCTCCTAATTTTCCCAACAGGATTATCTCCAAGACTGCCTGCAGCAGATCGAGGAAATGCTCACCGAGATGAGAGGCGGTGGTTCACACCAGGTGGCTTCAGCTGCAGCGTCTTCTACAGTTTCAAGTGCACCGCAGCAGAGGCCTTTGGGGGACCAGAACTCGAGTCAGGACAAGATTCTGGAGCACGAGAAGGCGGGCACACCGACAGACGTTAGGGACGTTCACTTCTAGGCTCCTCAACTTGTCCTGACAGGACTTTTCCATTCGAGAGGGCTGACTTCGCGGAGGAGACTGAAGCTGCGGTGTACCGTTGAGCCTCGCGCGACATCATTGAGGCCTCTGCAACGCAAACCACACCGAAATTTGTTTTGGTGCACAGAAAAGCGACGCCTCCTGGATCACGAATATCACGATTGGCCAACACCAGTCCTGGCACTGAGGCCAGCACGAACAAAGTTTCCACTCGAAAAGAAGAGGATCGAGCCTTTCTATTTCCCCTATCAGGGACTCTCGATTCCAAGTATTTCTACCACGGAATCGGGAACCTAGTATCAGATGAGATTACTAGCGAGTGTCAGTGAGACGAAAAACCAAAAAAAATATTGCAAGGCAATTTGTATCGCATCGATCATTTGGGAGGCGTTCTGGGGGAAGGCAATGCAATACGCTTTACGCATTAATCGTTAAGTACACTTAATTTTTAGCCAACGATTATTATTATCTTTACACGGTAAACAAACGAAAAAAACGAAAATTACGTAAAGGAGCAAAAAATTCATGAATAGTCGACACATCGAGTCATTTAGCGCCTGTACATAAAAAACGATAGGTAGGCACGAAGAAAGGAACATATAGTTTTATCATCAACGTATTCGATACTATGTTTACCTACATTAAGCCTTTTTTCTAAGGGGAATGGCGATGTCACGATTTGATCGTGGGGATCCAAACAAGTGCCTTGGAATTCGAAAACTCAAAAAACTTTGTCAAACGTGTATATTTGGTTATTTGAGATAAACTCTTTCGAATTCGAATATTTAGATCCCTATTCCATTCGATTCCCATAAACGAGCATGAGTGTGTAAATGTGTGAGAGTGAAGCGAACCACAACCAAGTCAAAGATGCTTTCAACCCGAGTTTTATTTCAAAAGTATTCCGTTTTTATTATTTTCTGTCCCGAAACTCGTCGATTTTGCTTTTATACTTTAAACGGGTTGAAAGAAGCGATTCTCGTTTTGGCAATATGTGAGTAAAAGAGCCGAGAGAAGGATTCTGTTTTCCCGTTTATTTTCTTTTCTCGAAAACTTTATTTTAATGCAGCGATTACATAATTATATATATATATATATATATATATATATATAAATAAATAGATGGAATAACTCGAAAACAGAGCCACGGATGCAGAAATTTTGTACATACACGTCGTAATATAAGTGCGTATCTGTAATTAGCGTTAATGTAAGCTAAATATGGCTGGAAGAAAAGAGGAATGCGATCGAGATTGCGTTGCGTAAGTGAGATCGATTTCGAGTGTTTCAAAGTAGAAAAGGACCGGCGGGATCCGAGTGCGAGGGAAAAAACACTGTTAGTACTTAACGAGTAAAATATCCGACGAGGCGATTTTTTTAAATTTTATTTTAACTTCGACTGAAGAGTCGATGTGTCGGATGGCGTAGATTTTAAGAAGAGCGAAACGAACTCGCGCAAACAATTCTTTCTTTGTGCTCTTCTCCGATGCGCAAGCAGCAATTCATAGTCAAGTCTTAGCCGCGCGGGAACCACAATAGACTGGTTAGCAATTAAACTTACACACTGGAGTCGTCTCTTTTCCGAATTAAACAATTTCCCATCTCTGAAGAAAATTACGCTAATTGGGCATGTAAAAGCAATTAGCAAAAAAAAAAATATATATATAGAGAAACTTGCCGAAAAATTGGTTGAGGGGAAAACTCGATGGTGAACTGAGGAGTAAATCGGAAAATTGACGTCTCGAGTTTCTGAACGCGTTGCGCTCGCGGGCATCAATACTGTGCAATTTTTCTTCTCAGGTGGGAAGCGCGAATTCTAGAGAAAAATTCGGGTGAGGGATTGATTACTTTTTGTTATTGAATTCTCTTTCAATTCGGTACAATTGTGAAGAAAAGTGCAAAACCTTGAATTTCGGTTCCAATTCAGTGAAATCAGTCCACATTGAATTCTCAGTGGTCAGTCCCTCGACTCCGAAGCTTTCACAGCAATTGTAAATTTTTCAATGGTGCCGAATGAAACGTCTAACGCGAGCGCAGCGCTGCGACAAAAACTAGTTAGTTCATAACATTACTGTCAACCAAATTGTAGTACAACGTATAGGAATGAAATAATATAAATATCTCGAGCACCGGGATTTCCTTTAAATGTATATTTCTTTGAAAAAAATTAGGTGCGACGCGTCACATCGCAATCCGTTTTATGTTAAAAAACACGATTAAAACAGCGAAATGTAGAGAAAAAGGAACACGCGGCTTTAGGCGATTTTTTTTATTCGACGCCGATGATTAAAGTCACGTTGCCAAGTGACACGAATTTGGCAATTTTGTATAGAGTCGTGTCGCCGTTCTCAGTCGGGACTGGGCGGTTTTAGATCATTTAAATACACGTCTGCCCGGTTTTCGCGACGTAGAAAAAAGTATTGATGAAAATCCAAATGCGATTTTTCAAGATCTAGTCATGATTTCTCACTCATTCTTCTTATTATCTCGTTTAAAAAATTTTGTTATCGCACGCGCCTAATTCCGAAATTGAACGGCAGCGACACGATTCTAAAACCTTGCGATTTACATGGAAGTCAAATCCATTCTTCTGCGAAACACTGCAAGTGACATTTACTTAGATTTTTATCAAGAATTTATTAAGATTCGGGTACAGCTGAATTTAAATATGTACATTTTACTTTTAATAGCAGCATGCTTTCTTTTTTCTTTTTTTGTTGCGTCCTTGCTTGGAAATCAGTGTTTTGCAGAAGAGCTGGAGTAAAAAAAGTATTTAGAGTAATAGCGGAAAATGTCCAAGTTCAGTTTCCCCCTTTTTTAAATTTAGGGTGAGGATCAAAGGATTGTGCATTGTGTGAAGTGAGCAACTGCAAATGAGTTTTTAGTTTACAACGCAGAAATAAGATTAAACCGCTGACATACCTCAGGCTTTGTCGATCACCTAGAGACTGTAGACTCTAGAGAGTCTAGAGTAACGGACGCGACTGAAGTCACGTTACTTTTCGAATTAAAAAAATCGTTTTAGCCATTTTCCGATTGTCTGAAGTTGTGTGGTTTTAGGCGATTTTGAGAAAGCGAAAGTCTGGTTACTTTCGAGCCCAATCGTCTAGTCACGTGACTTCCGAAAATGTTGATATAAACTTGAAAAGTCTATAGTCAGATTGAAACCGTTTCCTTGCGTTTTTCTCAGTAGTTTTATTAATCCACGGCGACGTTTAACGCATCTTTTTAAATTTAACACAATCTAGCGTATCTTTTAAAGCTAATTCGCCAACATGTAAATGCCCGACTATCTTGTACATATCTTGTGCGTTGTAACGACGCTAAATCGATTGAAAATAAAGTATTGATATTTTATAAAAATTATGAGAATTCTTCCTTTTCCTTTACACTCATCAGTCATTAGAATTAAGATATCTTCTTTGTCTTAAGATAATCTTTAGTCTGATTGAGATTTAATATTAAAATGGATTTACTAGAAAAACATGAGACACTGACAGATTATGGTTAGGGCGAAATAGTATATTGTGTATCAAGGGCAAAATAGCCGTACGCCCTTGATACACACCATACTTTTTGTCCTACCCTTCTTGAAAACAAGCATGTTAAGCAGATAGCGGATGTTTGGTGTACTTGACGATTTTAGATTATAAGTGAAAGAAAGAAATAGGGTACTTTGCAGAAGGAAGACGGTGGGGTCCAGCGATACAATTTTTTTTAAAGTTTAAGATAATTATGTGTAGCGGGCGTAAAGTGTTATTTAGCGGGCGTGAAGTGTTATGAGGCGGGCGTAAAGTTTCATGTTGGCCCGGCGGCGGAGTGCGCATGTGCGAACGTCACTGGGCTGGAAGCGGCCACATTACGCCTGCCTCACGTGCATGCAATGGCGCGTTTTCAAGGGGGGTCGGACAAAAAAATCATTTCAAGATGTATCTAACATCAATAGACAAATATTATGCATAATTACAGATTAAAACGAATATTTGTCTCATTTTTCTCTAAGAGCGGGAAATAGACGGGTATTTGTATAGCAGGAAAAACGGGAAATGGCAGTATGTAGTATTTTTTACCAGACTTTTGTTTAAGTCGTTTGTTTTAGTAGAAAATCTTATTTATGATTTAAAGTACAATTTTTAAAGTGTTGCAGTCACTTTAAAAATATCACTTGGTATCATACAAAATAATATACGATTGAACATTGTTATTGAATATTGTTGTGTGTTTGAAAAAATTAATCGCTTAATGAATACCAAACGAACAAAGATGGTTAAATTAGCCAATGGTTATGGGTACATAAAATAGGTATTGGGAAAAAATATTTAATTATATTTTTAAAAATAATAATACTGTCTCATATAATTTATTTTGCTTGAAGAAAAATTAAAAATATAAAAAATTGTTTATGTAAAAAATTATTTTTTCAACCGAACTTCTTTCTCTATCGCTTCTTACCAAATTTTTGAATGATAGTTTATTTACTCGAAAAAAAAAGATTCTCTACATTTCTACAACTTGAACTAATTCAATGTTTGATAACAAATCAATTGTTATCAAATATTCATTTGTTTATAGAATTTTTCGCTCGAACAAATTTTTTTTATGACGAGCCATTAAAAAATCATTTTTTAAAAACATAATGAGGACAAAATGTAAATAATTTTTTTCCGATAAAATACGTTATGATTCATCAAACGCGAATAATTTAAAAAAATTTGGTAAGAAGCGATAAGAAAAAAAAATTGTAGTCGAAAACATTTTTTAATTGAACAGTTGTTTGATGTTTCAATTTTTTTCATCAACAAGAATACTTTCTTCTTCAAACGAGACAATAATATTGCATATATTGCAATTTTAAAAAATATAATTCGATTTTTTTCTGAAACCTGTTTTTTCGCGCCTAATTTTATTGAAAAAATTCAGCTAAAAGGAATTAACGATAAAACCAAATCGGTTAAAGAACTTCTAATACAAATTTTTGTATACTTCAAGCCGGCCAGCGAATCACTTTTACACTTATGGTCGCTTTTTTACAGTCACTTTTAGTATGAATTTCAAAATATTATATTAGTTCAGTCTAATTAGCCTTTCTGCTAATTTTTTTTAACTGTTTAGGTGGACGCTCTAATGGAATACTGAAACCCTGATTTAATTAGCAATAAAGTGATAATTGAAACAGTTTTTAAACACGTTTGTTTGGATTTTGCTTCCTGTTGTAAGAGATAGGTAAAAAGTAGCAACCTTTGCAACTAATAAGATTACAAGATATTAATTTGTTAATCTTAACACAATAATGAGGTAGCTTCTTTATTTAGAATTCAAATTTTTGAAATGGCAAATTTTCATAAACAATCCTTTTTTCATACTACTATTGTCGAAAAAAAAATGAAAAAAATTGGGTATAGTCGTTGGAAAAGGAAAAAAT
This sequence comes from Andricus curvator, assembly GCA_932195095.1. NCBI lineage: Eukaryota > Metazoa > Arthropoda > Insecta > Hymenoptera > Cynipidae > Andricus > Andricus curvator. Next base: position 170,686 of record CAKNYM010052727.1, on the reverse strand, counting down.
GGTCAGCAATTGATTAATTTTGAAGTTATAAAAATAAAAAAATTTGCATTTTAAATTGAAAAGGAATAGAAAATGCGTAATGTAAATAAATATATAATATAATGTAAGTAATATAATTATATATCTCAATTATTTAAAATTTTTTTAAATTTTTTGTTGTATATAGAAAGCGTTCAAATTAGAACAATTTTTAGTTTGAAAAATTCAACATTTTTTGGTTCAAATTCAAATAAATTCACTACTTTTAAAATCGAATAGACTATCAGATTAAAATTACATGAATTAGACAAATTAAGAAATATTGGTATTCCGTTGTGGAGGTGCTAGCTGGTAGCATTACAATTTTCAAAACTGTCTGGTTTAAAATTTAACTGTTCAAAACAATAAATATTTTTTTCACCGTCAATTTATTCGAGTAGGGTAGGTTATACAATATTTTACTCTACTGTACAATCGTCTCCTATACGTATTATATTATTTACACCTATATATTCTCTATCACATAATAGACATTCTTCCGAAAGTGTTTCGAGCGTCGTATTGTATTTTAGAAATGTATTTACATATATTATGTCGAGTGCACAAAATAACTTTTTAAATCAGTTGTAAATTAAATTACTATGTATTCATAACCCCGGTTTTTACCGAAGTATTCTTACGTTCACTAAAATGAAATCAATTTTCAGAATCTCAGTTTCAGATAAAAAACATCACATATTTCTAATTTCAGAAAAATTATAATTAAAATATTCATCTAACAACAGGAGACCGACAATTATCAATTTTAGTTTCAGTTGATAATTTTTGTAATGAAAGCTCATTACCTGAGTATTAATTTGCCAACGAAGTAATATGCAATTTTTCGCGATTATCGAGAAAGGCGACCTTGAAATATACGCCACAATGCATATAAAGTTTGGCGAAACATACTTTGAATCGGCCGGTAGTAGCTCAGGCAGTAGCGCTTCGGCTTCATAGCCGAAAGGTTACGTGTTCGATTCTTGCTGCCTACACTTTTTTATTTTATTTTTTATTTATTAAAATGTTTATAAATATAATTTCCTTCAATAATCTTTTCAAATTATGTTGATAATAATTTTTATAATGCCTTTTTTCACAGAAAAACTTTTTTTTAACTTTATCATGTTTTCGCAAACACATTCATTTTCTATAAATGTTATTAATTGTTTACATAATGTTTACCAGATATATTTAAAATTGAAAGTATAATCGAGGTTATTTAAACAAAAAATTGTATTTTTAATCAGAATAATGACTTGTTCATACTTCTAATTTTAAATATAATTCGTAAATATTATAAAAAGTATTAATAACATTTGTAGAAAATAAATTTGTTTGCGAAAAACATGATAAAGTTAAAAAATCAGTTTTTCCATGAAAAAAGTAGTAAAAAAATTATTATTAGCATAATTTAAAAATATTATTGAAGGCAATGAAATTTATAAAAATTTTAATGAATGAAAAATAAAATGAAAAAAGTGTAGGCAGCGAGAATCGAGCATGCAACCTTTCAGCTATGAAGCCTGAGCTACTGGTCGGTTTAAACTATAAAGTATGCTTCGCCAAACTCTATGCTTGTGACGGATATTTCAAAGTCGACTTTCTCAAAAACTGCGTTAACTTGCATATCACTGCTTTGGAAAATTAATACTCAGACAATGAGCTATTATAACCAAAATTATGAATCGAAACTAAAATTGACAATTGCCGGTCTCTCCTTAATTTAAAACTTAATTCGCAAGTCATTTAGTTTCAATGAGTGCCTAAAATATAGAATTTGATTTAAAAAAGTCAGCCAAAATTGCTGCTATAAAGAATTTGTACTTTCTAAGAAAAATAATATAGAAAGAAATGAGATTGTTACAAATCAATATTAATTAAAAACTCTGAGTTTCTAGAATTCTACAAAATATAAAAAGTCAGATACAGAAAACGAAGTTTTTAGGTCAAATTCAGATTTTATCTTAAAGGTTAAAAACTGTATTACTCGTTATACGTTGTACAATATGAAATAAGCCTAGAGTTGTGGAAAAATTCGAGATTCAAGTATAAAGATCTATGTTAATCGCAGCTATATTTTAATGTTATTCGCATTCACCTGGAGCCGAATACACAGTTCCAATTAGTCTCGCACTTTCTATAAATCAGCATTACACATTTGGCCGTTGACAAAATCTCTGACAAATGTCTCATCAATTTTCTATGAATGAAGAAGAAAAATGTTGCGAGATAGGCCTGTATTAAATTGAAGCAACTGAAAACTTTTTATGATCAATATTTTAATAATAACGTTGAAGACATCGTTTAATTCAACTATATTTGTTAAGATAAAACCATGATAATGATCAATTTTATTGGTTTAAAAACCATTTTTTGGCACTCTATAATCTATCGAACGAAGAAAATCATTCCTGAGTTTGAGGTTTGGACTTTGAACACGAAAATGTTACAGTAAGCTCCTCATGGATTCTTGCAGTAGATTTTCTAGAAAGTCGATAAATAAAACTTGCACATAAATTCTACAAGGACAGTAAATTACGTTAAGTTTTTAGGCACATTTTACAATGTAGTCTATAATTGAAGGGTGGCAGTACAGAACTAGATAATCAATATTTTGATCGAAAAAGGGTTTATTGCATAAGAAATTCATAAAAATTAACATAAATTAAGTAAATAAAGTAAAACACATCGTTGTGAAAGAATTTTTTCGAAATATCATTATTATTATTGATATTTCTTGAAACTATTATAATGTAATAACAAATATATATATATATATATATATATATATATATATATATAATCGTATTTTTCTCGGTTTTTTAATATCGCGAACTTCAATTTTGAATTTCTCGGAACAGAATAATTTGTTTTGATCAATTTTTTTTTATTTTCATTTAACATCCCTATATATCGTAATTAAGTTTTTATTTTTGGAAAAAAACGTACGAAATTTGTATCCAAAAATTCTCCCTGAACTTTTTCGGAATTGGTCCATTTTTTTCATTAAACTTTGTTAAAACTTATTTGGAAACGTATTATCTCTGGAGCATGCACTTTTTTATTTAAACTTAACATTGAATTTTCTATTCCAATACACAGCTGAGCCTGACCCAGTGTGAGGTTAGTGTTACTTCGAGATTGTGAAATTCCACATCCATTTCCTCGAACCTGAATAACTTTTTTAAATCAAACTGCTTTGGCCTCAATTCAGCAATACTTTAGTTCAGAAGTGGACTTTTCTTTCACTTTTAAATAGTGATTTCGATTTCACAAAATGTTTCTTTGCTCTTTTGAAAAATTCCCATTTTGTTGGTTATCTAGTTCTGTAGTGCCACCCTTTAATTGTATCAAATTGTATATTGTTCAAAACAAGTTAATTAAAAATAAATGCATAAACATTTGTTTGTGAATTTTCAAAACTAATGGTTCCATTTTAAAAAAATAGAAGATAAAATTTAAAAGTGTATAATTGAAAATTATACACCTAATTTGAAAACGATGGCTACTTTTTTATTATAAGTGCTCAGAATTTGCAATTGTAAACTTAGACACAAAATTGAACGATTTTAAATTTATTGGCGTGAAAATTGAACAATTCCGAAAAATCATTAAAAACTGTACATTTTTATATGTGTAATTTTTCGTTTAGATATTTAACAATAAAGAGACTTTAAAAATGCATATTTTCAAATTCAAGTTTTAAAAATCAAACATACTAAATTCAAGCTTGAAAACTGAACCATTTTAGAATTAGGCATTCGAAACTGCGTATAATTTAAAATCGAAAAATTGTTTACATTACACATATTAAACTTTAAGCTTCCAAAATTTCAACACGGAATCGTAAAAATTTGAAAGATGATAAAAATTATAATTTCATATAGTATCAAGAAGCATTTAAAATCATTGGATACATTTTATTATGAAGCACTAAAAATTGAACGATTCCGAACTTCCTTTAAAAATGAACATTTTTTAAATGAATGCCGTGAAACTCTATTCAATTATTTGAATATCAATTTCAAAATAAAAATTGTCAATTAAAAGATGGTTAATTTTAAAGAATTTATTAAGGAGTTTGGTTAATTTTAAATAATTTAATCAGACGCCTGATTTTGAATATTTTAATTTGCACCATTTTTCAATTTTAAGAGATTTAATTTTAATATTCTTCAAACTTTAAAGTTTAATGCATCCAATTTGAAACCCTACAAATTTAAACTATTTTAAAATCCTTTAATTTTTAGGTTTAGTTTTGAAACTGCTCAAAGTTGAATGCATAAAATTCGAAACCAGAAACAATTTAAAGGTTTAATCTGAAATTGTACAAATAGTCACAATTCAAAATGTTAAATAATTCAACTTAAACATTTACATTTTAAAGTTTTTAAATTTTAAACGGAAATAATGCAGAATTAGTTTTAGATGATTTCATAAGCCTGCTGAAATATTGGTTAAAAATATAAAATTAAGAAGAATGTAATTTTTATTTTTTGTTCTCATTATATGCAGAACGTACTAATCATTTTTCAATTTTATGGTCAAATTTAAAACGTGAATTTTGCAGATGTTTGGTAGTATTTCTCTTTTTTCAAAAATATCTTTAAGAAATTTCTGACAAAATTCTATATACATTGTGGAACTTTTGGAAAAAATAAATAATAACTTACTATTTTAAGGAATTGCTCTTGCCGATATTTTTGGAGGAGCTTGACTGTACCATTTTTTGTTGGATAAAATCTTTAAACGAAGAGATAGATGAGCTTGTAAAAGTAGACTTCATCTAATAGTGAATGAAAACTCTGGGCAGCAATATCGATTAATATTTGTGTTGAAAGATGTAGCAGAGAGCTAAAATGTGTCAAAATCACTACGTTTCAACAAATCTCTTTTTCATTTGGTCCGTCATTACTTTGCGACCCTAAATCAGTAGGTAAAATCTACCTCTTATTGTGCACTTGGACGTGTTATATGTACAATATCCGTACTCTCATTTTCACAGCGTTTGGGACAATAAAATGCAGTTACAAATAACCAACAAACACCGGATAAAGAAGGGTGCAAGTGTCTTCTTACTAATTCTTAAAATGAAGTACTTAAGAACAAAGAATCTAATTAAAAACAGATTCAAATTTGGAATGAAATTTAAAATATCTCTACACCAATCAACTTTCCCCGAATCTCTAAACGCGAAGAGCCTTAAAATCTAATTATTAATAAATCTCAATCTGAAATTAAGAAAAAGTTCAAAGAAGTGAGACTTTGACGAAATTGGCAAGAACTGGCGATCTAAAATCTAAAATTACAATTCGCTAGCTACACTATATACATAAACGATACACGGAAACTAACTGAAAACAAAAACTTTGTCATGATTCTCACTTACGTATAAAACAGATCAACAACGATAAAAATGAGTATAAGCGAGTACGGCAATATCGATCACGCGATAACGGAAAGTAAAGGGTAATAATATCTTTGGTAATATCTTAGGACTCAGAGGCAAATCAATTTTCAGCGTCTTAAAATTTGAATGTTCACGTCTTTCAAATTTTAGAACGACATTACTTATAAATAATTCCCCTACTAATCTAGTTCTATCTTCCTTAAAGCTAACGTTGTACTGCCTCGGAAAATTAGCCTCCGAAGGTGTCGGAAGATTTTCGAATTAACAGAGACTGGAGATCCCGTGGGTGAGACTTTTTTCGAGAACGATGTGGAATTCGCTGAGCGGTTCAAGAATCTGGATAAGGAAAGTGAGCAACGTCGGATTTCTGAGGAATGATATCTCCTCGTACATTTCCACTGTGCTTCGCGCTTCGCTCATCGGACGAAGCATCGGATGCAGAAGTTGTTCTCTGAAGAAAATAGTTTTTGGTTATTTCACCTTTGACATAGGAATACGGAAATCAGTGGACGGTATTCACAATTGAATGAGAAAATTAAAGACTTTAATTTTTGAAGGAAAGCTTTCTACGAATAATTCCTTACCTAGCAGAGAGGCAGACGAACAACTGGAATTTTCCGTCTTTTCCGAGAGTCTGACTGAAAGTGTTTATCTGATCGATCAAGTGACAATAACAGCGTAAAATCGTGAACCTCTGACTACTTTCTAGTTGCGCCCTTCTATCTCTGTGAAGCCTCTGCGAGTATTGGTCCATTTCTTCTAGTAAAGACATTTCGAAATTTTCTTTCACTCGCACTGAAAGAAAAACAAAGAACATTAAGTAAAATTTAAAAAATAAAAATTACTTAAGTAAAAAGCACATATAATAGATTTAGAATAAAGTAAGAAAAAAAGATAAAATTTTTAATAATGAGGGTGGCCACTTAAATCTTTTTCAGTATATAATGGATGAAAATGATATGGCCAACTGAAGCATATACCCTTGCTACATCTCACAACGTACCTTTAGTATTCTCAAAACTGAGCTGATAAAGGTGTAACATAGCACCTTCATCCACTTGCCCCTTCTATTCAAAACTAAACTCTAATTTAAAGCATAAAACTGAAAATCTTCTGAATTTGAAAGATTTCAAATTAAAACATTTTAAATTCAGAGATTTTAAGATCCTTCAAATCTAAATAAATTGGTATTTTAAATATCGAAAATCAGAAAATCTCTTAGAGTATTACTCAAAAATTTATTTTATTTCATACTGAAAGAAATTAAAATTAAAAAGCTTTCAAACTAAAAAAAAAATTTCAGTACTAACACAAGCATGCGTAACTAAAACTTGGTTTATTTTAAACGTTGAAAATGAAATATTTTTAACCCTTAACGGGCACACGGGATGTCTCACTCCCCATGAGCTTTCCAGGCAAAATTAAATTAAATTTAAAATATTTTTTCTGGAATAGATAAATTATCAATGAGGCTTTGGAGATATTTTTTTCCTATTTTGTATTGTTTCAACATCACTCATGACTTTTTTCAGCCAAAAATATCTGAAGGTGTATTTGGAGGTATGACCGTTCAGGGTTAAACTTGAAGCATATTATAAATCGAATAATTTTATATATAAAGAGGTTATCTCTGATATTAATATATCTCAAATTGGAAGCTTCCAAATGGCGCAATCTAAAATGAAATTAGGTAAATAAGAACATGTGCAGATTCCACAGCTATTATTTTATGAAGCTGTTTTATCGAAATTTTTTACTCCTTATTTTATACCAATTAATTCTTGTAAAATTAAGTTTATAAATTTGTTCTAAACATCAAAATTTGCAAAAAAACCTGTACCAACAGAACCAATAGAAAGAATTTTTGATGAAACAAAACGACTTTTGACAATTTCACGACTTAAATGGTTTTCCATGCCCCTTTCAATTGTATGTGATATCAAGATTAGTGAAATTAAACATTATTGTCTTACTATAATATAGATAGATTTTTCTACTATAAATGAGAAAAATTCCCATCAAAAAAATAAATTAACTGTCATTTCTCGATTTTGTACAGTCTTGGAAAATTTCCAGCCATTTCAGAATTTCCAGGTCCAGTAGCAACCCTGACTATGAATAATGAACAATAATATGTTACATACAGAAATAGTCCCAAACGAAGAAGTTTCGGCCGAATATCCTCTGATTTTTAAATCCGAAGAGAAAGATTTGCTCTAAAGAAGGAACAAGACCACCTTCACCACAAAGTAAAGCCGTCAAGGATCCATCCTGCGGATCTCTTTTGTAGTGAAATTTCACTATTGCATTCACAGCCTCTCCTGAAATTAAAAAAAGGATCGTTTTTGCAAGGATAGATATTCTTGCTTTTAAAAACTATACATTTTTAAAATTAATAATTTCAACTTTGCTAGCTTTCAAATTGATTGTATTATAAAATATGAACTTATTTTATAAGCCAGAGGTTTCTAAAAGACTGCTGTCAAATGTATTTAAGTGATTTAAATTCAAACACTTAAATTTCGTGATTTTTAAGTTTGCATCTTTCAAATTAAAGTATTTAAAAATTTTAGACTGTTTCTAGAGAGGGAATTACTACTTCGATTTTTCGGATACAGTATATTTCTAGACTGCAGAAATTTTACGAGATTTCACGAAATTGTCTTTTATCAAACGATTTTAAAACACTTCCGAAATTACAGGGGAACATCATTGAAGATAGGAAAATCTTCTAAATTAAGCATATAAAACTCACAGATTCCTAAATTCAAAAATTTTAAATTCAATTCGTAGAAATAATAAAAAATAAAATAAAGCATTCAAAATTGAACGATTCCAAACTTCGCCTAAGACTGAAACATTTTTAAATAAGAATCGTGAAATTCAATTCAATCATTTCGACTTTAATGTAATTGTCAAATTGAAATCTTAAATTAAACGTGGTTCACTTTTCAAACGTAAACTTTAGGAAAATTATCACTTTCTATGAACATCTGGCTACATAATTCTGTTTTATCAAAATTATTATCTTTAAGAAATTACTTGCAAGATTTGATATATGTATAAATTGTGGACGTGGAACTTACGGAGAAGATAAGGTTTCTTTTTTCAACATATTTTTAAATCTTAATCCCGGAATAACAATCTATTATCGTATAAAATAATTACCGAGCAAATGCTGAAGTTCGTTTTGAGACAACGTCGGTCTCCTTGGAATACTGGGAGATCTGCATCTTGGCGGTGTTGAACAAGATTCAACTAGTTCCTCACTGTCGATACTTTTGGGTACAAGAGCTCCCACCAATAATCTTTCTGTTGAGCCGTCATCTATTCCTCTGCCAAGCCATCGACCACAGGGAAATTTAAAAGTGTGACCCGTAACTTCGTTTCGAACTACCACATGTTCAACCATCCATTTCGGTGATATTCCCGTATTATCGTGACCTATCCGTAAGGTCGAGAGCACCCCTATATTTTTATGCTAAAAAATGACAGAGATTTTACAAAATAAGAAATTTTACAATAAATTTTTCATTTTAATAGAAAATATTTTCAAAACTAACATGAAAGACAAATTCGAGTCCTCCTTTTGGAATGGGAACGGGTTTGGTTTCACAGAGAGTACCAGAAATGGCAATCCAACTGTTGGCCGAAGTTGTCGCCGCGCTTGCTTTTCTGCTTGGAAAAATTACCACCCTGTATGGTAATTTTGTGGATGGATAATTGTTGGTGAAACAGAAGTAATCTACAGCGTTGAGAGTTAAGAGATGATAGAGAAACTGTTCTTTTTCCTCTTCACAACGCAGGAATGCAGATCTTTTATACTGACTCCTATAATAAAGTAAAATTAGCTGTTAATTAATTAATATAAATATACATATACACACACACACACACACACACACACACACACACACA